>JBBYHO010536355.1:2211-15674 GCA_038382025.1 Adansonia gregorii | reverse complement strand
AGTTTTTCCAAATCTAGAATCTTGGTTAAACAAGCTTAAATCTTCTAATTTTCAAATGAAAATGATCCTACACTCATCCCTGAAATGTTTGTGCCTTGTTTTGGGTCAAAACCTTTAGTGATATGATTAACGGACTGTTTCATTATCCCAAACTGCTCCGGGGTTGTGCAAATGAGTTCGTGATGCTCATGCCACTCTTTCCCATCATTCATGGAAGTTCGAATGCCAAAGACTCGAATATAGATCCCTAAACATAAGGAAAACAAGAAACATCCCCTGCTTTGCTTTGTCCACTACTGGCAGCACTGCTATTACAAATTGAAAAATCATTTTGAAATCCAAAACGATTTTTAGTGGATTTTATGATATTTTTCCTAGAAAGTGTGTCAAAATATCTTTAAAACGAGGTCTTTTCCATCTCTGGATCAGTCCGAATGAGAAAGTTATGATTTTTCAATTCTAAATGGTCCAAAACCTCTAGAATCTGGACATGTATCCTGTTTGGGCATTTCAGACCCACTAAAAGGTTTTTGAAAAATTTTGAAGCATTTTGCATAAAATGTTCATGAAATTCCCTTTTCAGAAAGGTATCACTTGTAACTTTTTGACGCCAAATGAATCTGCAGTGATTTTTCAAATTTTGACACATCTTGTCACTCCTATGCTCTGCCAGCAGCTTAATCAGTCCGAACTTGAAAATTTATTCCCTTGGAAAATGACTTCTTGGGATATTGGAAATATTTTTAGAATCACCCTCATCGAGTTACCTTTCTAACGGTGTCTTGTCTACCTTTGAAATCCTTTGAACCAATTTAGAATAAATTCAGGAAGCAAGATAGCACGATGTTGTCCCTTATTTTTTATTTTGGTCAAAATTGAGTTGTTTTCTCAAATTTTGTCTCGAGATATTCGAATGTCTCCATGTCATCCCGATCAGACTCAAGAGTATACCTTAGCACTACAACAAGCTTATATCAAGGCACAAACATATTTTACATCTTTATCATCCTCATTCACAATAAATCTTTTTGCCAAAAATTGTCGAATGCTTGCCCACTTTCTAAGTCATCAAGTTATGTCATCCACGGGGATACTCCAACCTCGTCCTTCTAAGGGGATACTCCAACCTCGTTTTTTCAAAATTGTCAAGATTTGAAAATCTTTCTATGTCAAAATGATTTTTCATTCACAGGGATACTCCAACCCCGACCTTTTAAGGGGATACTCCAACCCCGCTTCTTAAAATTGTCAAGATTCAAAAAAAAATCTTCCTTTGTCAAAAAAACTATTTTTCATTCATGAGGATACTCTAACCCTATCTTTCTGAGGGGATACTCCAACCCTATCTTTCAACTACAAATTAATCAATTTTTTTGAATTTCCATCAATATGTTAAACATACCTTGTTTAATCAAGAAACCCAGATGCATCTTAAAAATTATCTATTCGGTTATTCCTAGATAATTGATGTTAGTAGTGGGATAAATTCTAATAGTCCATTCCCTTTTTATGATCCATGTTATGTTATTTCATTTATTATCTTACTAACATGATTTCTTTGTGATGATTATGTGCATTCATATTTTCAAAATGTTTCCAAAAAAAATTAAAGGTAATATTCCACGTGGGTATCTCTCTAGTGCCCAAAGTGGAACATTCCATTTTCGAAGTAAAATCCAGAGGTCATTTTCATCGAAAATCTCTATATTCCCCATCTCTCCGAGCCGTATATAAGATTAAATCTTTTTCATCAAAACCTAGATCATTTCTATAAGATTTATGCATTCGAAGAGGGTTATATCGAAATAGTGATAGTTGAGATCGAAAAAATCAAAACCGAGATAAGATGTAGCTAGTAAGGTACCGATTTCGGGCATTGTGAAGAGGTTCGCACCTCATCGCGTGTAACCAACTCCCAAACCCAAACGGTAAATCTTTGCATTATGTAGACCACAGGATTGATGTTTTGAGTTTCGTAACTCAAAACATAGGTTTCAATAGGCATCTAATCAAGCCTAGCCTGAAATGATCGGTGGCGACTCCAAGCATTGGCCATTTTGTGATGGTCATATGAGACCAGAGATGAGTGATTCGTCTTATGGTCTCCCTCACTGTATAATAAGTCGAGAATTCATACATTCTCGTTCTCATCACATCGCTAAAGAATAGTCTTAGTTAAGAAGACATTTCCAAGTCAAGAAAGTATTTTAAGTCATGCGCGTTCTTAGATTCGTGAAGATCCAACTCGGGGTACGTTGCGACATTTATAAAAATCAAAATATAATTAAAAATATAAGAATACTTTTTTTAATTAAAAATAAAAAATTTAAAAAATTTAAAAAATTATAAAAAAAATGAGAAATTAAAAATTTAGAAAATTATAAAAATTATAAGAAAATTAGAAATTGAAAACTAAAATATATATATTTGAAAAAAAAAAGAGAGGAAGAAAGCGGAAAGAAAAGGGAAAAAAAAGGAAGGGAGAGGAAAGAGGGACAGAAGGGCTTATCATCCTCGATCTGAGGAGACCAATGGTTGTCTTGCTAGAAGAAAGAGGGAGGGAAAAAGAGAGGGAAATGAGAGACAAGGGGGAGAGGGATGTGTTTTGGCACCAACCAATCTCAACTTGTTTAGCCCACCGATCCATGTTAGAACCATTCCCTTTTCTCCTCTTTCCCACTCTCTTCCCTGCCCATCTCTCCTTAAAATTTGAAAAAAAATCAATTTGATTATATATAGTTTTTAGATTGTCATAAATCTTTTTAAAAATTGTTTTTATAATTACAAACCTTTTCATTTTATTTTTATAAAATTTATTGATTTTTTTTTCAAAAAAATTGAATTTTTATTTTTTAAATTTTTATTTGGTAAATCGATGCGGCTGTTTTTCCCACCTGATGTAACTTCATTCACTGTTAGTTCCATGTCATTATTTTTTTATGCAGTTAGTGCTTGGGGTTGTGTTTAAGTATGGATGCGCATTTGGACAATTTTCTTGAGGTATTCAATCGGAGAAAATGATGTAGTTGCAGAGGTCATTGGTGCATTTAACAAAAGGAAAAAAGGACTCCCAGTGAAATAAGTATATATATATATATATATACATATAAGCAGATTTATGTATTATGTATAAAAAGCCAGATTTTAATTAATATGGTTCATTGCATGAACCGAAAAGATTGTGTTATGTCTAATCTTTTTCCTAATAAAGTTGAAAAATTATAAAAGGAGAATGCAATGATTATGAAGTAGAACACACGACTAAGGTTTGCCTTGTTTTACAAAAACAGTAATTACTCCGTTTTCTTCTTTCATGTAGAGCATTATTCCTCTGTTCTTTAAACGAACTAACTGAAGTCAGAAGAAGAAAGAAGAAAGAAGAAAGTAATAGAAACCGAAAAGAGAGTCGACAGCCAAAGAAGGAGAAACAAATTTTTATTTAAATTTAATTATGAAAGTATAAAAAATATTTTTTTAATATTTTCAAAAGTAAAATAAGTTATTAGATAGGATTAAGTTGAGTCTTGTCAAACGATATATATGTTTATATATATATATATATATTTAAGGTCAGTCCAATTCGACCAGACGGGAATATTCGAAAATATTGATTTGGATTCTTAAACACCATTATATTACCATAAAGCGGCTAAGCGGTAGGAGAAATTGTGTTGCTAACAGTAACAATACCTGAGAAAATAAGTTTTGACCTTGAGCATAGTTACACATTCTCTTTTAGTTATTACGAATTAATCAAGAGATAAGGGAAGCAGTCAAGGGGTTTTGGTCGCTGGTTACCCAGCTAGTTTTTACTTGGTTAGGCCTCCAGTCCATAATTTTAGTACCATATATTCTTATGGGGATCAATTCAAGACTAAAAAATCAATTGGTTGAGCTCCCTGAGGATGCAAACATGTGTACATGGAGTGAAAGAGCTCTTTAGAATTTCCTCTTTATATCAGATGTCTAGATACATTTAGATTAAAAAGTAGCTGTCACACCAGATTATGCTTACAACTTAGAACATTATTTACATATGTACGTTTCCAGCAAAAGAAAATGGGGTTAGAGAAGACTACAACAAGCTATAAGAAAACCTAGCTCCATCTCTTTGTTCTTGACTTTCTTCATCTCCATGTGTTCTCCTCAGGTAGACTTTAACCGGTCCAATCGATGTAAGCTCTGCATAATTAATAAAATAAGCATTAAACGATGAACTAGAAGCTGGAAAATACGTTTAACGTTGACAAATATTCTCACCAGGATAGAGTGGATATCTTCTAGTAAAGGAACAAGTAATGAAATTAAGGTCTGCATATCCTCTCTAAGGTTGTCATGGTTTTGATCTTTGGTCATGAGGAGACTAACGAATGTTTTGTTATCAGGGACGAGTTTTAGCGCTACCTGCAAAGTTTACATATGTTAGCTCATGATGAAGCGTGTTAAGTTAAAAGCAATGTTATAGTAGTATGGAACAATGCTGAAACATTACTTAAGGACCATGATAACAATTGACGACTTACATAATGTGTCAATGAAACAACGGTGTCAAGATAGAATTCTAGGTAGTCCTTGAATTTTATGCGTAATCTAGAAATTTAGCCCCAGATCCTCTCATCTATGAAAGCTTTTTCTTGAACAAGTGGGTTAGGTCAAAAAAAAGAGTGCCTAATAATTAACTCTTGAGACCATCAATTGGATGGGTCGAGTTGGTCTCGAAGTAGGTTAATTTTGTGTTGGATCATTTTAGGTTTTTAAATTTTTTGGTTATTTTTAAGTTTGGGTTATTTCGATTTTCACTTCGATTTTGAGTCATTTCAAATTTAAGTTATTTTAAGTTTGGGTCATTTCAGGTTTGGGTTAATCAAATTTAACACTTAGGTTAATTGGGTTCAAGTCATTCTGGATTTAGGTTATTTCTAATTTGGGTTACTCGGGTTAATTAGTTTGTAGTTAGTTAGATTTTTAAAACTCGTGTTTATTGGGTTAGGCCATTTTGATTTAGGCCATTTTGGATTCAAGTCATATCAGGTTTAGGTTGGTCGGGTTTGGGTTGCTAACCTTTTCTAGTCAAATCGAGTTAAGTCAGGTTTGGGTTTGAATGGGTTGATGGAGTTACTCAGGTTTGGATCAAAAGTGACAAGTCTACTTGACACTGGTAGTAGAGGTGTCTATAGGCTGCGACCCAAAAAAAATTGAATTTTTTGTCTAGACTCGATAATGTGAGCACAACCATGGTACATTGCAAGAGGAATGGAACCAAAGATGAGCTAGCAATGTTGAATGGACCGATAACAAGATCAAGAGTCAAGAAGTTCAAAGAAGCACTTCAATCCTACATGGGCAGAATTGTAGATGGCAAGGAATCTTTAGAGACAATGAGGACCAATGGCATCATATCTAATCAAATGGGCCTCAATTTGCAAGAAGACTCTAAATCTTGTTTTATTAATTATTTTAAGTTAAAAGAATAGCTTTGGGCAGCCCACTACTTGTATTTTGCATGTGGGCTTCTTTTTAATTCATTAGGGCTTGTTTTGGTGAGATGGGCTTTTATTAGCTTTCAGCTCATTTAATTTAAACTTTTAGGCTTAATAGCCTGTATTTTAGAGATGTTAGGTTTGAGCTTTAGTTATTTTGATGGGAGGCCCACGTTTGAAGGCCTTTTATATCTCTAGGTTTTTTTTTTTTTTTTCAAGAGTATAAATGCCTCATAATGAACATTGGGTGGCAGATTTGGTTATTAGAAAAATATTGAGTTTCTACTCATCTTGGAGAGGATTGCTTGTCTTCTTCTATTGCATCAAGAATATAATTCTTTTCAAAGTAATTACTTGTGGCGAATTCTATTATTGCTTTCAAATCAACCTTATCACATGAGTTTCCATTCATATAATTGACTGGGGGTTCGTTAGGGTTGGGAATTTCTTCTTGTTCTTGTTCTTGTCAAAGTGTGTGTTTAAGGGGTTTCGGGTTCTTTAGCCTTAGGGCTTCGCATCACTCGATTTCGATCTAGCTTGTCAATATTTCCCATATTTACTATTCATAATTAATAAAAAATTATTTTTATATTAATATTTTATAATTAAATCTAAAAATATTTTTTTAATTATTAAATATCAATTTAGATGAAGTTGTGCCAAATTGATAAAAAAAGAAAAAAAAAAACTCCTCATGACCTAATTTAAAAAGTTCGAACTTATTAGAATGAGTGGGTAGCTTGGCTTATGGACAGTTCTGTTGCAGCAAAATTTGAGGGATTGTTGCAAATTAAAGGAGTATTAAGGCCTAAATACCTTAAATGCTGCCGACGAAATCCATCCATGCCATGGCTTCAAAGTAATATTATAGGATTCTTCAACTGCTTGTTCCATGTTCCGCCCTGGATCTTTCACTAATTTTTGTAGCAAAGCAACCATAAAATCCATTGACCTGAAGAGGCAAAAAAGTTTATTTGCTTTTAATTAAATATTTTTTTGGTACTTCAAACAAATTAGCATAACTTAATGATATTAGATAGAGCAAGAACTATATTTATGTATCATCAAGTGTGCTCGTCAAAGTTCTTCCTTGAGAATTGAAATAAAAATAAGAAGTAATGGATACCAAAAAATCGGATATTCGATGTTGTTTTATTTAAATTTTGGGAATTAATTTAGATATTATAGATTCGGATAATTTTTGGATCAAATATTAGATTTATTACGTGCGATGGATTCAGAGTGGATTAGAATAAGAACCTTTTGACATTCAAAATTCGAATTTGCATTGGTTTTGATTCAAATAGTATCAACTATAGAATCTGCTTTCTTTATAGGTATATTATCAAATATCTGAATCTTAAATACTTATAAATATAGAAAATTTTATACATGTGTAGAGATTTAGGTCTTAACATGCAAACTCATATTACGAAAAAATCAAATATTTAGCAAATTCAGAAATTTTTCAAATATTATTATTTAGTTCTAATTTCAATTAAGATAACAATATTCAGTTAATAAATAGACAAAAATTGAATATAGAGTAAATTTATCATATTGAAATATTTGAAAGCTGGTAAGTATCCAATCTACTGTCATTTCTAGACAAAAACTAGCCAGAAGGTTTCAAGGGAAAAGCTTTAGCTTGATATTCATAATCATCTCGTCCTAATGATGCAGATCAACAGTTTCAGGATGGGATGAACCACATCTGTTTACTCACATTCGCCAAAGCAAAACACAGAGCGAACAGAATATTCCTTTTATACTTCAACTTGGACATTACAAATTGGTATAAGAATAAAAAAAAAAAGCAGCAATGGCTTGTCTCTCTGTCGCCCCTAGTAAAAGCCAAATAAAGACCTATAACAGAGAAGGTCAAAAATAGCATACCCTACCTTTCCATTAAACTTTGATTAGTCAGCCATGGAAGACTATTACTGGATTCAAAGTTAGAATTCTTTAATGAGCATCTTATACTTTATGGTAATTGCACAGAAAGCAAAACTGAATCTACAGTTTTAAGTTAGATTATTAAAGAAAAGCTTAATTAAAATCTGTAAAACTTTTGGTTGCTATGATTAAATTGGAATATCTGTAGACAAGTGTTAAGTTTTTACACACATACATACATATAAATATACATATATGTAAATATATATGCTTACCTAGTAAGCCAGAGAAAGGCCCTACTGCAGCTGGTACCCTTTCTTGCATTGCCTTCACTGTCTTCTTTTTTCAACATCTCAACCAAATTTAAATATTTTGTCGCATCTGATTCGTGAAGAATTTCCAATCTCTAAAAATGGATAGAAGAGAGTTCCGCCAATGTTACCCAAGAAAATGATAAAAAAAGTCCTCACATGGACTGAAATGCCCATGGTAAAATTGGTCAAACGACCGGAATAAAGCAAGAAGTACAAAGTTTGCTGAAAAGTCAAAAGGGTGTTCTTGTCATGCAATAAAACTCAAGTATATATGCACATTAAAGGGAAAACTAAGAAGAAATATTCTTCTATTATGCTATGATTTACGTTAAACCTGGATATTTTGATGAATGTCTTGTCTGAGAACAGCCATAGTTGGGCCTATCTTGTCTGAACAAAGAAAAAAAA
Source organism: Adansonia gregorii (assembly GCA_038382025.1). Classification (NCBI taxonomy): domain Eukaryota; kingdom Viridiplantae; phylum Streptophyta; class Magnoliopsida; order Malvales; family Malvaceae; genus Adansonia; species Adansonia gregorii. The sequence goes on along the minus strand of JBBYHO010536355.1, from coordinate 7,576 downwards.
AAAATGTAGGAAAAATGTTTAGTGGATATATTTAGACCCACATATCTGAAGAGAGATAAGAAGATGCAGAAACTGACCAAGAACTTGAAGAATCAAAGTGCAGACAAGAAGAAAAGGTTTGGTTGGTATATAAGCAGCGTCAAGATTATCACAAGCTTGAACTTTGGCTAACATGGACAGCTCTTCAATGGCAGACCTTAGCTCTGACCTTTTCTCCATTTCCCTTGTTCTCTTCATTTCAATCTCTACAACTTCCTTCTCCTTTCTTGATTCTTGATTCTAGCAAACCATTTTATAGCTCACAGCTGACTTTCCTGAATATTTTTTATGGACTATAGACAGAGATTAAGAGATATAAGAAATTAGAATTTACTCCAATAGGTGTATACATGATTCAATTAAACAAATAAAACTCATTTGTTATGGACAAACACGCAGATTCTCTAACCTGAAACCTTTAAAAACAATGTTGGTTTTTTATTGTTAATTATGGCGTAATATTCAATATTTCTTCTGTAATACATTGATGGTGACTTTGTATTTGACCTTGGAGTTATCTATGAGTTATCATCTCGCTGTTATTTAAATCTAATCTTTTGATTGTAAAAGACAAATGGTTTTTTATTTTAAGATCTCGACTTTACTCTTTAGCCTTAGATTTTGATCTCATCAATAACTGAATAAAACAATTGTGGGTCCTTGAATTAAAACAATAATATATAGATATATATATTTATACTTTTTTTTTCTGATATGAGGGAACATATATCATCATCATGGCCGTATTAAAAAAGTTCAGGGAGAAAAACAGACTACAAATTATAAAATTGAACTAAAGCAGCTAGTGGTTATCAACAGGGTTGCAGCATGACTTTGAAACTTAAGATTCTATGATTTTGAGGTCTTAACCATAAATATAAATAAATTGACGGTCCCTGTGAAAATTTATAAGGTTATTTCGTTGAACTTATCCATGATACTTCACCTATTTATAATACCAATTTTTTGTACAAAACTCAACCATTTACTATGTGATTCCAATGGGGACTTTTTCATTTTTCAGTGAAGAAAGTCTTGTATTTTTGAAATGTATCATTAAAAAACCCAAATTTAGCTAAGGGGTTGATGTCGATTCAGAAAAAGTCCAAGGTTTAAGGTCCATTTTTTTTAAGGGTAAAAAAAAGAAGATATTCATGAGCACTATTTTGATAATGACAGGCTTGGAAGATGGAGTCAGTATAGGCCTTCTTGAGGCAGAAGAATTACATAAGGTTGAGAAGCCTTTAGCTTTTGTTTTGTTTTTAATCACTTGAAAAGATAAGCCTTTGAGGGGCTTGGGAAACTAATATTTGTTCAAAAGATAAAAATTTCATGTCGTGCTTTTTGTCGGGGTAGAACCATGGATGTAGCACTCTGTACAATATGATTAGAGAAAACAATTAGCTCAAGTGACTAATTAATTATATAAATTATAATTGCTTCGTTATCTTATATCACGACAACATATATGTATTTTCTTCGAATTTCACGAGTATGGCATGGACTTCATTACTTTTCAATCCAATCCAAAACCAGTCAGTAATTGAATCTCTTACATACAATAAAAACAAAAGAAAAATCACTAGGTTCAAGATTAAACCATTCCAAAATAAACTAGTGCAAATTTGTAAGGGTTTTGGATCTTCGAGAAGGAAATATGAGTAATTTGACTTCTATTTAAATTTTTCTGTACTTTTGTATTTCATAATTTTATAAATTAAGATGGTTGAGATTTGAACTTTAGTTAAGATTTTTAAGATGGGGTTTTTATTCTTTTAATATTGGTAATGCAGATAAACCGGTTGTTGATAAAAAAAATCTTTTAATTAAGAGATAATTGTTAAGGTCCCATTGAAGATAGTAGGGGTTGACTCCTAAATGCAGAATAAACTTATATTTTCATTTAAGAAAAGTAACTTCTTTCTGGAACTGCACCTTTTTCTGCTTGACGGTTGCATTTCTCTTGGTAATTATTCCGTCAGGAGGAAGCAAAGCCATTTTTTTCTTCATAGATGCCCTATCATATAAATATTTAATTGAGTATATAGTTAGCTAACCATATTTACAATCTAAAGATTTTGATTCATTTATGTTTCACTTTATTTATTTTATTAAAGATATAGATATAGCTTATCAAAGATTTTGGTTTTTTTTAATCATTTTCTTAGTTCATTAGGGTAGGGAACTTGCTGGATAATGGATATAGATATAGCTTACTGACTAGGCATCTCAAAAGTTACTACATTATTATTTTCTAATTTTCATTCAGCTGTTCTATTTTTCAAAGGAATTGATTTAATTTTGTAATTAATCCAAATATTTACGCATTGAGGTAAGCCATGATTCAAAAACTGGATCTGATTGAACATTTTTTTTCCATATTAATTTTCTCTTACATCATGCGGATCAAAGCTTAATGGTTATTGGACTGCCAACCTGATATTTAAAAAACCTGCTTTTAGATGGAATCTTTAAAAGCATTTTTATGAGCTTATTAATTTCACATAAAAAAATTAAAATTTAATTTTCATGATGTTCTAACTTTAGATTACTATAATTAATGGGGCTGTGGTGCTACTGCTATTGTCTGAGGAGACAAGTCTAACTGGTGTTTTGTCTAAATTCTAATCAAATTAAATTCTAGTTTCTTTTACATAGCAAGTGGTATAAATTTAAATCTCACATTTTCTTATGCTTGACTAAAATGCTATTCAAGTTTAATTCAGAAACCTTTTCTATCGTTTTCCTTAATTTTCCTTAAAATATGTTGGAACATATTCATGCCTTCTTTCTTAGGTAGAGAGTTCATAAAAAAATGTAAAGCACAATTAATTTTTTTTTACACTTATTTTCTCTTCATTTCGATACACTAAGAATAAGGCAAAGGCTAAGGTAATGTTTGGTACCTTTCTATCTTAGTATTTCAATCAAATATAATTTCTGAGAATGTGGTTGTTATGCAAATAATTTTTAAGAAAGTAACATTACAACGTTTTATTAATTTATTTCAAATAAAAATAACATAGTGCATTTACCAAATTTAACATATAGTTAAATTAAAAATAAGTTTTAAACATTTAATATTTAATAGGTATTTTAACTAGATGTAATTTAACTAAAATTTAATTTTATAGTAATTAATGTTTTCAAAATTAATTAAATTTTCATGATTTTGAGGTTAGTAAAAATATTGGTGGAAAAGAATTTAGCTACTAATTTTAAATATGAAAAAAAAAAGATAGTTTTGTCTTAAACCTATTTGAACATTTTCAACTATATGAGAATGTTACTTTCCCATCTCTCTTAATGGGAATAATATTCTAAAGATTATGGGAAAGTAATTTCCAAAATGAAAATAACTCCTAGAAAGTGAACACTTTATTGCATACCAAACATAGGAATTTAATTGATAGGAATTTGATTCCTAGGAAAGTAATAGTTTTCTATCATACCAAACGCCCTCTAAATGTCCATAAAGTTTGTCAAATTCGAGTTTTGTTGAAAGACTATATTTGCTAGAAGAGAGACGTAGATTCATTTGAATTTTCTGGCATTTCAATGTTGTAATTGTATCCTATGGTAGATTACAAATTTAAAACCATTCGATAATCACTTTGGACGAAAAGGTACATTGGCACTATTTGGATGAAATGATGCAATTTTTGGATAAAATTATGCACTTATTGGATGAAAAGATGCCTCTTTACAGTCGATTGTTGCAATAGTTTATGGAAAGACTTATCAATTAAGACGTGTCTCCTTGATTATATCTTTTGGTGGCTTATAAATACTAACCCCAAGTGCCAAAACATTCACCCCAAAAAAAAATCAACTTTAGAAATCAATTCCAAAAGTTTGATAGAAAGAATAAAAGATTAGAGAGTTCTTCAATATTGCTAGTTGCAGAACTTATAAAGCTTTATTGTATCTGGGAGTGTTATGACCTAGACCTATTAGCAAACTTTATATGAGGGCAAACAACTCCATAAAAAAGCAACTTATTGTGCCTTGAAGTCCTGATTCTATTTTCATTTTTATTTACCCATCTACCATATTTCTTTAACAATTTTAGAGAGTAATTCAAGATGGACATGGAGACGGATGTTGCTTACAAAGTGATGAATGAAGAGTTCATAAAATTGGATCAATTTCATAGCACCACTTTAACTGATGGAAGGATAAAATGATGTTTCTTCTTATCATGTTAAACATTAAAGCAAGTTATCTCTAATTTTGTTTTATTTGGGGATTTATTTTTATGATATTAAATTTTCAACTAAGGCATGTTTTTATACTTTGTAAATACCTTGGTGACTTTGTTCATAATGGAAATGAATGCAAAATGGGTTAGATATTAGTAGAATTTCATATATTATTATGGATATATATGCTTCAATAAAATAACTAAGAATGCCCATGTATAATAAAACGTGTGATGGTTCAATTAGGAAACCAACCGACTGAGCCATTGTTTCCTAATTAGATATGATTGGTAGATATCCTTTATCCACTAAGAGCTAATTTTGCTTTATGAATTTGAGCCTCATTCACCTTTACAATAGTAATACGATCCCTTTGTAACTAAATGCAACCTTGGATGATATATGACATCTATGCATAATATATTAAAAAAGTGAACAAGTCGTTATAGAGATCTATTTTTTTTTGGTTTGCAGTAAGAATGGGTATTTGTTATGCATCCTTAATGTATGATCTTGAAAAAGACATTAGTTTTTCAAAACTGTAACTTTTGGATTTGGCCATTTAATAAGTGCCACAATGAATTTGCTATAACTCTTTGCATGAAAAAAGTACAAATTATATATTTAATAAAGTAACTCACAAGAAGCTTTGTATGAATTGTGGAATTGAATGAGTTTCCTTCAAATACTTCAATGTGTGGGTGTGTCTTGCTAAGCTAGCAATACCTAATCCGATAAAAGTTAAGGTAGGACCTAAAATAAATGTGGATTAAGTCAATATCTGCAAACACAAAAAAGCCCCACATTCGATGCATTATTTGAGAAAATAATGGCCAATGCTTGAGGGTAAGAGAAAAACATGTGAGAAAATATCAACTCTGTGCAATAAGGGAGCTTAAGTGTAGTCTTAGCATCGATAAGGGCATTGACATAGTAAATAGAAGAAAGTGTAATGGCATAATATCAGCATGCCTTGGTGTTGTAATGACTACCCCGATATAAAGCAATGGACAAGACCTTGTCCAAGGGATTAGTAATCCTTGATGGTGACATAAGTGGCACAAATCTCAAAAGAAAACCATTAGGTTATAAATGGATCTTTTAGAGGAAAATTAAAAATACAA
>JBBYHO010536333.1:0-15676 GCA_038382025.1 Adansonia gregorii | reverse complement strand
AAGTTCTTGGATTGGGTAATTGATTTTTAAGCCTATGATCTGAATTATAATAGGATGAGATTCACACCTTTGAATTGGAAGTTTGGTAAGATTGATTTTCATTTAATTTGGTAATTTGATTTTTATTTTATATTAATATTTTTGTTTTTATTAATTGCTTGTTTAATTTAGTTTTCATTCAAACAATTCAAAAACCCCTTTTTACTTTTTATTTTTGTTTCCAACATTAAGAAATTAATTTAATAGTTCTCTTGGGATTCGACCTGGTTCTGCTATTACTACAAGTTAGTTTAGATGAATCAGTATTATTTTAAAAGAGCTTCGACAACTCTGTCAGGGACGATCGTGAGCGATGTGTCACCCAGCGACAAAGTTTTTTTGGGGAAGGTCTAAAATGCTTAAGGATCGCTTTAAAGAAAAATGCAAAAATGAGGCATCAAAGGTTATTTTCAAGGTGTCATTGGAGTTGTTTTGGTGAGTATGCGAGCTAATTTTCATCTCTTGGTGACCAAGATAAGACAACTCAAGGAACCTAAGGTATGTACAGGTCATATGGGTGCTTAAAAACTATCATAAGGCTTTCACATTACCAAAATTTTGAATTTCCATGTGTAGTATTAATACAAGGGGGTTTGGTATCGATACCCAAGGTGTGCTATCGATATTTGGCATGTTTGTATCAATACAGACCTTGGCAGTAGCTAAAGTTGCGATTTTTGGCAAAATGTATCGGCACAAATCCATGGAGTATCGATAATGGCCTCTAAGTCTCGAGATTGGAAACATTTTTTTTACTCTTAGTATCGATACACAACTCATTGTGTCGATACTCAGGAGTAGTGTATCGATACAACATGTTACACCAAGACATTTTTGCCTAGGTTTAAGCCATTTTTTTGCCTTTAAAAACCCGATTTAAACATGTTTTTGCATCAAAAAACTATCATATAACATTGCAAACCTTAACTATGGGTTCATTAATGGATTATAACAAATATTTGGTTCCAAACAATTAATGACAAAGGTCACTTTTATAAAATATATGGGTGTGACAGGGTAGCGGGCATATCTTCAGCTTGCAGGCTTTTACAACTTTTTTGACCCCTTGATTAACATGGCAAAACCAATAAAAAGCAAGTCAACTGAACATGATAGCTGAAGATATGCCTTGCTACAGAAGAGAAATTAATGAGGCCCTTTGCATTGTCTTCTAAACAAAGGGGCTAAACCAAAAAAATATGTTATCTTAGAGGAAGCTACCTAAAAAGAAAACTCTCCCAACTATTAGAAAAAACTCTCCAATAATCCCAGAAAACTCTTGACCCATCCCCACAAATCCTCTAGCCATTCTCAGCCCCAAAAACACTTCCAAAAACATTGTTTCATTGACCTCCATACTTCACTCCCATAGGTACCCCAAACCATTGCTAGAAAACCTCCAAGAACCTAACTTTCAACACATCTTGATCTAAAAAAAGCCTCACCATCAACCATACCACCAAAAAGCTACCTCTTTTCATCCTTTTCTTGCTAAATAATAGCAACAAGAAGGAAGAAATTAAACCTATAGCCACTACTTTGAAACAAAGGGAAGTTCAAGTTTTTTTGGTATATGCCCTTTACATTGATCTTTGTAGTTCCTGTTTTGTCATTAACATCACCTTAGTAAACTCTTTTTATGCTTTTATAGCCATCTTAGGACTCCCATGCATTTCTTTTTTAGGCTTTGGCTGTGATAGTTTAGGATCTTGATGTTTTCCTTGGTGCCTACATGTTGTTTGGTCAACTAAGCATGTTCATTTGCATTTTCATCAGCGTAACAGCCTCTGTCCATGTGACTTTGCCATGTTCCTTTCATATTCACATCTGTGTCTTAGGTAAAGGATGCATCTTATCATGTCATAAGTATGCCTACACATTTCCTAGCAGCTTACTAGGTTTCATGCAATAAAAATGCTTTTTTAAGCATGTTTATCCTAAGTTTGTTTATGTATCTATCTATCATCTCTATGCATTCTTTTTTTTTTTTGCGCATGCAAATTCTCCATGTTCTATATCATGTTTGTGGGGGGCTGTGTTTGTGTTGAGATGTTTGTTTGAATGCTAGAAAAACTAATTTCAAAAAAAATCCCTAAGTTAAGGACATGCTATCTCCCACACATAGAGAATAACATAAGCTTAAGATTTTTATGAAGTTGGTTTTCCAACCTTGTGGGGAAAGCAAGCATTTTGTTTTGGATTCATAGAAGAATGAATATAAAAATGCTGATTTTTTAAAAAAATGAAATGAAATTTTTTAGTTGAAAAATGTGAATCCTTGGTCATTAGCCAAACACCCTCATGGTGGCATGGTCAATGGGTTATTTCATCATCCCAAACAACTCTGAGACTGTGAAATGAACTCATGATGCCCATACCAACCCTTTATCTTGGTCACGAATGTTCAAACATCCATGGCCTGAGCTCAACCCAATGAATAACCAAAAATACTGACCACCTCCCTTGTTTTGTTGTTGCAGCATAACAATCTAGTTTTGGAAAATTATTTAAAAATCAAAATTATTTATCTGGAATGTATTGGTATTTTTCCCTTGAAGGTTTTCAAATTACCATTCCAACAATATCTTATTTCCCTTCAGATCATCTCAGATGAAATAGTTAAGATTTTTCAAATCTTCACTATTTGGAACCCTTAGATCTAATAAGTAGTTTATATTTGGGCTGTTCGGCCCAACAAACAATATTTTTTAATCCCTTTAATATTTTTCCCATAGAGCTCATGCAATTCCTTTTCTGGAAAGGCATTATTCACTTTTTAATGATTCCAGATGAATCCGAAATGATTTTTCAAAGTCCATTATACCTTTACCCTATACCTGCTGCCTGTGTCGAGACAAGCTGAAGTTCAAAAATTAATTCTGCCTAAAAAGTGATTTTCTAGGATTTTTGAAATATTTTTACATTAATTTTCACCGAGTTACCTTTCCAACGGTACCCCTTTACCCTTGGAGACCTTCGGATGAGCTCAAAATAAATTTAAAAAGTGAAATGATGCCATGTTGTCCTCTGTCTAGCCTAATTTTTGAAACATTCTTATTGAGGCGTTCAAACACCTCATGATCAACTCTGCTCATTCCCATAGCCTAAGCCCTTTAGACTCAGACCAAGGCTAAACAAAAGAGGAACATTTTATCAAAAACTTTGGCTCTCGATTTTTAAAGATTCTCTTTTTTTTAAAAAATATGACCCATTCCTTTTAGCATCAAAGATTTTTATTTTTGGGGATACTTTAACCTTACTATTTTGAAGGGATGCTCCAACCCTCTTTTAACTCAAATCTACTCTCAAACCTCTATTTTTAGGGACACTCTAACCCCATACTATGAGAGGATACTCTAACCTCATTTTTACCTTGATATGACATCAAATTTTTACTTTTGGGGATACTCCAACCTCACTCTTATAAGGGGATACTCTAACCCGGCTCTCTATATTCTTTCTAAAATTCAAATTTTTTTAGGACATCTCTAAGTCATCGAAATTTTTTTCTCCTCAAATTTCCACTAAATCTGACTAAGTTTCAACATTGCCGTCTTGGCTATTCATCAATAATCAAAGATAACTATGAGATGCATTTCGATCACCCCTTTTTTCATGTATTCTATGTGTTTATTTTTGTGTGGATTCATTTATTGCTTTCTTTCCTATCTTACTAATATGTTTCCTTTTATAGGGACCTTGAGCATTCATGTTTTTAAAAAAATTATTTTCAGAATTACAAAATGGTATCTTGTGTTGGTATCTCTCCGGTGTCAGACATGAGATATTTGATTTTTTTTAAAACAAAAACTATTCGAAGATCATTTTCATTAAAAACCATGATGTTTCTCACCTTTCCAAGGTGCATAGGTGATAAAATTTTTATTAAAACCCAAACTCGTATCTTTACGAAATTTTATGCATTAGAGGGAATTATGCTTAAATAATGATTAAAATGGAACTGAGGAAATTGAGATTTAAGTAAGATATAGTTAGATGGTATCGATTTTTGGGCATTATGGGAGTGTTAATCCTTTTTCACATGTAACCAACTCTCGAACCTAAAACAATAAATCTTTGGTATTATTTTTAATAGGCATCTGATCATGTCTAGCTTAAAATGATCAGTGATGACTCCAAGTTTATGGCCACTTTGTGGTGGCCATCCAAGGCTAGTTGAATGAGCGATTCGTTTGATGATCTTTTACTCCATGTTAAACATCAAAAATATTTTTTTAAGTCCAGTGCGCTTTGGCCTTGCGGATCATCCAAAGTTTGTAAAGACCGAGCACGTCAAACATCGACAATGTTGTCAATTCACTAGGATTATAGTAAAAATCCTAAAAAAATTAATAACATCGCAACATAGAAAGAAATATTTATTTTGTCAAAACTACTATAAGAAATAATGTAGTCATTCTGAAATAATCCGTATGTATGAGCACTTATTGCAAATTTTATAACTAACTACTAGATGTTTGAACACTTGTTAGTTGAGCCAAAGACATTATATGCATGTCAAAGGGAAGGAAACAAGAAAAATCTCTAAACGAATCAATCTAGAACTCTAAACACCACTATTGACAAAAAGCTTTACAGTTACGTAAATGACTTGCTTTTGTCACACTTTTTTATATTCAATTACTCTAAACAATTGAGAGGCACACCAATATGATTCATTTGAGTGCCAAACAACAAACAGATACTAACTACCTTTTGTTAGGAATGCCCTAAGGATGAAAGACATTATGATATATATCATTAGCTTTAAACTGATTACTCATATTTATGTATTCAAGGTTCTTCATTTTATCACTGCTATTCTATCTTCATTTAATTTATATGTTAAAGTAAATGTAAGCAAATTTGGCTTATTAACTACTTGTGTTTATACAGTTAAAATGTTACGTATAATAGGCTTTATATGCAAGAAGACAATATTCCAAGGTAAGTAGTCTAAATTGATACTCCATAGTCTATAGGGCTAAGGTGAGCAATTAACTTGTCTAAAGATTATTATGTTGTCTATATCTAATTGGAGAGATGGTTAGTCTTAACCCTCTAGGTTAGGCTGACTCCTAAGTAGAGGCATAGATGTATCATCTAGAGGTCATGATATATTGGATTGGATCAAAGTGCAATTAATCTATTTATAAATCCATTTACTTAGATTAATTCACTTTTGACATTCCTTGTGTAATAATCTTAATCTTGAGTAAGTGATTGACTCTATTTTTGTACCTTGTATACTTTGATATTTTAAAGGCTATAGTTCTTGAATAGTTAGCTATTAGATTGGTTCGTTGGGTATATAACCTATACTTAATGAGAGCTTTACTTATAGATATGGAATCATAGCTTCTACAAAGAGTTAAGGCTATCCTCTTACAATGTATTACAAAATAGTGAAAATGGACAAGGTTTGGATCATTTGTATATCAAATAATAAATTGTTCACATGTGGTGAGCAATGATTTCCACATAGAGAGCACAATGGAACTTTAAGATAAAATGATCAAGCAGGTAAAACAGATTTTAACCTTAAGTTGATCTCAGATTTCATTTGAGGTTATTACACAGATGACAAGGCTATTGGACTAAAAGGCTATTTATAAAGCTTATGTAATACGATAAATAATTGGGAATGAAGTCTCAGGTCTTTAACAGTATGACTCTAAGATTAATATTTATTTATATAGAATATTTAATACATAGATTATTGGTGCCTAATTATATATGTCTAATTTGTCTCTTCACTAGCTCAAAATAATGCCTTAATGGATGGTTATTGATTAGAATATCCGAAGTCAGAAGATTTTCAATGTGGTGAAATGGTGCATCGAGTACACCCTTTTTAGGTGTGTAGGTTTTTTCTTCAGTAAATAATAAAAAATAATTTTTGTATTATTTATTTAGAATATGTATTTAATTTGAGTAAATATTTATTTAAGACAATAATTAGTAATTTAAATTAATTATATTTACCTTTCAATAAATGTAGCGATTAATTTAAATTAAATAGATATGGGTAAATTAACTATTTATATAATTAATTTGGCAACTATAAAATCTTATTGAAATATTTATTTATAAATTAAATATAAATAATATTCTAAATAAATTTTCTTAAGGAATATTTATTTTTATTTTTTAATTTGAGATTGAATAATCGTTTTACTATAGTTAATTTTATTAGTTAATTTATTTTACTAATTATTACATAATTATTCTATTAAAATAAAATTATAACGATTTTATTTTGAATTGGAATTAGATTTATTGAAAATTATCTAGATAAAAAAATTAATGGCTTAATCAGAATTAAACTAGGAAATTAGATTAAACAACTTAAACTCCTTAGAATGTATATAGCCAACATAATGTCTGCGTACATTAAGGTTTTATCAAAACTTTGAGGATACCCACAGTAGGGTATGCAACCAAAAAGTTTAAAGAGAGGTAAAACAATTATTTTAATTAAATTAAAATAATGAAATTAAGGCCACCTCGTTACCATATATAAATAAGAGGCAAAGATTTAGCTTAGACTATTATGCCACCCCTAGGGTTCTCTATCACAACATCTCGTGATTTTAAACTTGTTGACACAATGAGGACTTAAAGGATAAACAAGTCGTACAATCTGAAGTTGATTAAGATCAAGAGTGCCCACACACTCTGCCATCCAAGAACTGAAGTGTAGTGGAGAAAGCTAGTTGGTTGAAGCTTTCATATGGATCTACGTTAGGCATTCTTGGATGACATCTGTAGATGAATAGCTTAGGTCATTGGATTATGTTCGTTTTATTGTATATTTTAGACACCTTATTTTGATTGGGTTAATTTTTGGCATCCCAAGACATAATTGGAAGGTGATAAAATCAAAAAATAAAAAATAAACAGGGGATGATTGTCAAGTACGGTATTGCTAAACACTATTAGGCGACATAGAGCCACACAAAAAAATTTTTAGAAGGTCAAAAATGCCTATGGGTCGCATTAAAGAAAAATGTAAAAATGAGGCATCAAAGTTCAATATTCGGCATATTACTAGAGTTATTTAGATGAGTACACAGGTCAAGGTGATGTAACTCAAGAAGCCACAGGTACATACAAGTTACATCAGTGCATAAGTATTAATACAAGGCTTTTGCGTCGCCAAAAATATGAATTTTTTTGTGTAGTGTCGATACATGGGGGTTTGGTCTCAAGACTTGATGAGATGTATTGATACCCATATGATTGTATTAATACAAACTTGGCGGTAGTTATAGTTATGATTTTTGGCAAATGTATAGATAGACGAGCTCGATTATCAATACAAGTTTATGAAGTATATACCTTTAAGTCTTGAGATTGGAAACAAAAATTTTTCTCTTGGTATAGATAAATGCTTCATTGTATCGATACTCATAGGTAAAAATTGCCTTGTGTATCAATACAAAACATTTTATATCGATACATAAAGGCATTTTTTATCACTTTGAGCCATTTTTTTAGCCACTGCACCAGTTATTCAAAATTACATGTTTCTTGTATCGAAAATCATTAAGAGTCATACAAGGCTTCATCTTTAGGCTTGCGATTGGATTTAAACAAAAGTTTTGAGGCCAAATAGCTATGACAAGGGACATTTCATGACATTATGTAATTTGTCAACGGGTAAAGGTTAAATTTTCTCAACGCTTAACTACATTAAGTAGCTTAGATCCATTATTTTTACTTAGCAAACTAATGGGTTTATGTGGTAGCTGAGCATAAAACCTAATCTTTGTATGAAGTACATACACAAAACCCCCAAAATGCCCTTATCTTTTCATCTTTTGTCTTCACAGTCACATGGCCATATAAGCCAACCTTGGACTCAGCTGAAAGAGAACCTTACCAAGAAGAAAAAAACTCTTAGCAGAAGAACACCTGCTTCCAGACATTCCCTCAATATTCCCTGACCACCAAAAACCAAGTGATTTTTCTCTATTCTCAGACATCTTCAAAGCCATCACCAAAAATCTTTCCAAAACCCTCTATTTCACACATATTCCATTTGAAAACTCTTATTATCCATACCTAGCTAAAAAGCCCCTCTTTTTCATCATTCTCTTATTGTTCAACCCTAAAAAAAGTCAATTCAAAGTTGTTTTTTAGAGAAAAGGCTGAAGCTTGAAACTTTTAGTATATTTTCTCCACTTAGCTTTGCATATTCTTTGAGTTTTCAACATTTTCATCATTTTTACTGAGTTCTCTATGTTACATGACCCTTCTAAGGTTCTGCTACCTTGTTTGTGGTAGTCTTAGGTTGTTGATGTTCTCTTGATGCCTTAATGTTGCATGGTAGGCCAAATATCTTAACTTTTGTTTTGTCATCAAAATAGCCCTTTATTTATATATCTTCCGTCATGTTTCATCTATTTTCATATGCTTAACACATGTTTGTTTTCATAACATGCATTGAATATGTTCATGCATTTTCTTGCATTTTAAGCAATTTCATAACATAGAAATGTTGTCTTGACAACTTCAGCATACTTTTTTTTTTTTACTTAACTATGTTCATATAACTTCCATGCATCTTATTTGTCATCACTTTGCATTTTTCTTACCTTTTCCATGCCAAAATGTCATTTTTGTATACTCGCATGTGTAATACCTTTTTTATCTTTGTGCATGTCGTATGTTATTCATCATTTGTTTGTCAAAATGCATGCTTGTTTGTTATAAAATCTAATTTTCAAAAACAAATCTCTAAGCTAAGTTCATGCTACCTCCAATAGATGAAGAATAGTGTGAATTTGATGTTTTCATCAAATTGATCTTCCAATCTAGGGGACAAAATAAACCTCTTAGGTTTAGAGGTCTGGATTCATGGAATAAAATGTTGCTTTTGTTAAAGTAGTAAGCCTTGACCTTGAGTCCAATACCCTCTTTAGTGATATGGTCAATAGGTTGTTTCATTGTCCCAAACTACTCTAGGATTGAGGAATGAATTTGTGATGCCCATGTTACTTGGTCCTTACTATCATGGATGTTCGGTTGTCCTAGACTCGAGTACCCTTGAAAGCAAATTGAAAATACCTAATAACTTCCCCATTTTTGCTCTGGCAATGTTATAGTTTAAGTTTGAAAAATTATTTTGAAGTCATTAATAATTTTTCCAAAATTTTTTTATATTTTTCCCTTAAAGGGAATCGAAATACCTTTCCAACAATGTCTTGTTTTCCATTAGATCTTTTCGGATGAAAGAATTATGATTTTTTAAACTTTTGTTGTTTGGAAGCCCAGAATCAGCAAATAGTTTTTTGTTGCCCCCGGCCATTTTGGCCCACCAAATGATTTTTCTAAACTCCTTAAGTATTTTTCCCAAAATGTTTGCAAAATTCCCTTATTGGAAAGATATTGTTTGCAATGTAACAACTCCGAATAACTATGGAATGATTTTTCCAAAGTCCATAATGCCCTATCCTTGTACACATTGCTAGTTTCAAGACAGCCTAATTTCAAAAATTAATTCCTCCTAGAAAGTGAGTTTCTTGGATTTTTGGAATATTTTTATTTTAATCTTTGTCAAGCTACCTTTGCAATGGAACATCATTTACCCTCCAAAGTCTGTGGATGAACTCGAAATAAATTTGAAAAAGGGACAATATGATGTTATCCCATGTTTTTAACCTAATTTTTGGAATGCCTTAATAGAGACGTTCGAACATCTCAAAATGCATCCGATTGGTTCCCCTACGACATAAGTCGTTTAGACTCAAATCAAGGGTAAAATATAAAAAACTAATTTTATCTTAAATATATTTTTCCTCCATATTAAAATTCTTGCTAGTGGAGATATTCTAACTCCATTGATTTAAGGGGATACCCCAACCCCGCTTTACATTCAAAAATTGAATATCTTCTCCAACCAAATCCTTTTTAACTATACCTAAATTATAGCTTTTGGGGATACTTCAACCTTATTACTCCTATTGGGACCTCCAACCCTGTTTTCTACTAAAAACTTGAATTTTATCTTTATTCTTAATTATTATCATAGCTTTATCTTTGGAGATACTCTAACCCCACCTTTCTAAGGGGGTACTCCAACCTCATTTTTACTTAAAAAAATCTAAAAATTTTCTCTCTTCTTGATGCCTCATATTGTTTTGATTAAAATCTTTTTTGTCCCTCATACTACCACCTAATCCAAACCCATCTCTAAATTGTTATCCTAATTATTCTTCAATAATAAAAGGAATTAGGAGATACATTCAGATGGTCTCTCCTTTTTATGTTCTTTGTTAATAATTGTTTGTTTATGACATATTATATTTCTTTTTTGTCTTACTAACACGTTTTCTTTTTTAGTGACTACAGTGCATTCATATTTAAAAAATGTTTTTTCTAATAAAATTTAAAAGCCAATGTTCCATGTCAGCATCTCTCTAACGCCTAGTATGAAATATTCAAAATTTTAAAATCCAATTCAAACATTGTTTTCATAAAAAATCCATATGTCCTTTGCACCTTCAAGGTGCATAATCCAATTTTCTTTAAAAACATGGATCTACAAGTTAAAAAACTTCACGCATTAAAGGGAATTATATCTAGATAATGACTAAATATAATTGATTTAACCGAGATCAAATTAAGACATAGTTTGTAGGTACTGATTTTGAGCTTCGTAGGGGTGCTAATCTTTTCCCATGCGTAACTAACTCCCAAACCCAACCAATAAATCTTTGGACTTTCTAGACCGCGATGTTTCAAAATTCAACAAAATATTATTTTCAATAGGCATTTGATCCTATCTAGCCCGAAATGATCGGTGGTGACTATATGTTTATGGCCACTTTGTGGTGGCTATCCAAGACTAGTTGGATGAGTGATTCACCCGGTGGTCTCTTTCTCCTCCATATTATTATGCCTAATCCAAATCCAGATCATGGGATAACTCAATGGCTCATCCACCACCGATATCATACATTTTTAGGTCGAGTGTGCTAATCTTTTCAAATCATCTAAAGTTTTAAAGGTAGGCATATAGTGATAGCTTGGTGACTCCACTAGGGACTATTTAAGAAAGTTAGGCCTATGACTAGCTATGTCTTGTGCAGCCCTCAGTTTTTTCGATTCCATTTATTATTTATATATGATTCTTTTTATTGTTATTTTCTATCCTTTTACTTTTCATGGCTTTGTTTTGTGATTGTTAGCAATGACTATGCTCGCAAATGAATTTTCATTTGAATAAGTATGGTATTATATGGTAAAAAAAGTTTGATTATTTCCCTGATACACCATCCATTTGTTGTTGCGCCAGTTTCCCACCAAACACCATGGTATGGTTAGTATCCTATTTATTTGGAGGACGTGAGCCATCTGCCTTCGTGAGTAACCCACCGCATAGGCATGGCAAAACCTTCCAAGGTGTAAATTACTTTTGTTTCTTGCGAGTACCCTTTTGCATTTGTATAGGGAAATACATTCACTGAGTTAAACTCATTCTACGAAACACATGATGGGCCTAGGATCGGGGTGCCTTAGCTGTCCTTACTGGACAAAAGAGCGATATGGATATCAAATTAGGCATTAATTTAAATCTATGTAGTGAAACCTATGAGCTAAACCATGTCAAATCATACCACAGTGATGCTAGAATAACTCACAGAGTAGGATCACTTAGGGAAACACTTATTACCTTTACTCTTATATACTATGGTTACATGGCAGATGATGGATAAACATTGTTACCCGTATTTGTCATTTTATTTTTATGATCATTTTTTTAGGATATGGCATTATGTTTGATGACAAATCCATTTTTATAAATGAGTGAGAAAGTGAATGCCATTACTTGCAATGCCATCATAAAATGGCTATATCTAACCCAAATAAGCTGTCATGCTATCCAAATAATGGTTATATTGATAACGCTATCAAAAGTGGCAGGATATCCATTAGAGAATCATTCGCTTCAATTAAAAAGTTAATAAATAAAGGTAAAAAGAAGGAAATGAATGCTGTTGGTGAAAGTTATGCTAGGTTTAATCAAAATTTGTATCCAGCATAGGTTGTGTACCTCCTTTACAAGTTAAATTTAGGACTTAACCCTTACCTGTCTGTGCCACAGCCAATTCATGTCGTCAGATTTGCTCCAAGAATGAGCTTTGCATCAAACCCTATTCAAAATGTGACCCAGAGTGCACAACCTCACAAGATGAACAATGCAAGAGCTCCAAACAATCAATAAGCACCCCAAGAAAAGAAGCACTTTGAGCCACTCCTTTATTCCTATAAAAAGGTCTACTCTCGTCTATTGGTAGGTAAAACTAGTGGCCTATTCATAAATTGAAGATCACCACTGTACCCTAGATGGTACAATGAGAATGCCTATTGTGAGTACCACGCTGAAGCATAAGGCTATTCTGCTTAGAATTACACCTTATTTAAGAGAAAGGAATAAGGTTTGCTAAAAGAAAAATCGATCAAGGTCAAATGAGGGCTCGGACCAAATGTTGGAGAATCCACTCACTAACCATTTTGAACTAAGAGTGAATGCAATAATCGATGGAAAAAGTTGTTGGGTCAAAAAAGCATTAGGGAAGTCAAAACACAAGTGAATAAGGTTTGGCAACCTTTTGTAAAGGCTGCAATAGTCTCAAACATCAAAGATCAGAGCAAAGAAATTGTTGGGCCATCTTACTACCACTGAGGTCATATGCACAAGCTGCAATGCTATCCATTATTTTTAGTAATGGTCTAAAAGATGATGGACGGATCTGAGATTGGGTTTGATGAGGAGTGGGACAAACACATTGGTCTATCTATTGATGCCCCAGATGAAAAGAGGCCTACTAACAATCAAATGTTAAGTTATCTGTCTCTTATAAGCATAAAAAAGAAAGCTGATGAAAGTTTTAAGCAGTATGCTTTGAGATGGATAGAAGAAGCTATCTAGATTCATCCTTTGTTGACAAAAAAAAAGATGATTGTTAGATTCATCGGCACATTGCAAGCCTCTTGTTATAAAAAGAAAGTGAAAAGAAATATCTGTAAAGGAAAAAGTAAAAAAAAAAAAAAAGAAAGTTAGTCGACAACTTAAATTTGGCACTAAAACCAGTTCATCTTAAACTCATGTTAAGTTAGATCTAAGTAGAATGGTTATTGAAGAGGACTATGAGATAGTATAAAACATAAAAGAGGTTAGAAAGCCAATGAATTTGGTTTGGTAAATCCTGGTGCAAGCTAACTTGATTAATGTAGCAAAATGACAGTGGAAAGAATTGATAACTTCTGTGATTTTCATCTTATTTATGGCCACACTCTTCAAACATGAAAATAGTGTCGCACTATTGTTCAAAGGATGATAAAAGATAGCATCGAAATCTATGATGAAAAGTAAACCCCGCATACCGAGTCTATAAATACAATACCATCTGTCAACATTATGGAAAAAGGAAAGGGTTATCCTTCTTATAGGATTGAAAGGCCATTAATCTTGTTCAATAACTGATTAAGTGTCAAAGCTACCCCTGTTTAGCTTGTGCCAAAGATGATCATTTAACTTTCATCCCCTTTCCTTTATAAAGCAATAAAGTAGTTCCTTAGAACTATAAAGACAAAACCTTAATCATCAAAGACTCCAGTTAGTAAACCATAAATGTTGACTTTTCATGGGTCAACCACCTAACTCAAGTGGCAAATATTATGCCCCAGTAGCATTGAAAAGTGAAACTCAACAAGAGAATACCTATTTCATTCCTTAAGCATCAAAATCTATAAACAAAAACTCAGATATGGTAGCCGTAAAAAAGCCAGTGAATAAGAAAGAAGCTACGAAATTCCTTAAGTTCATAAAGCACAATGAATACAGCATCATCAATCAGTTAAACAAGTAACCCGCCTAGATATTTGTGTTGTCACTGCTATTGAATTTTAAAGCATATAGGAATGCTTTCTTCAAAGTTTTCAATGAGGCATATGTCCCTCTTGACATCTCTATAGGTCAGTTGGATTGCCTAGCAAGTAAAATTATTGCAGATAGTTACATATCTTTCAGTGGTGATAAAAACTGATAGGGAGGAAGAGGAAACTACAAAGCCCCTTACATCACCACATACTGTAAATTCACCATGTTGCCCAACATGCTTATTAATATGTGTCAGCTCTAAATGTAATGCCCATGTCATGTTTAAACAAGCTTCCCATTGACATATCTTATATCCAAAATAGTCATACAATTGTGTAAGCATTCGATGGAACAAGCAGAAACATTATGGAAAACACCTTTATTCCAATCTAAATAGGCCCATGTACTTATGAGGTTGACTTCCATGTGATAGACATTGCTCCATCGTATAATTGCCTATTGGAAAGGCCTTAGATTCACTGGTCAAGGGCAATACCATTGTTTTTACACCAAAAGTTAAAATTCATCATTTAAAACAACATTGTCAGCATCGAAAAAGAAGAAGATATCATTATTGCTACCTTAACTGATGCCCCATATGTCAAACATGATAGAGATATCCCAAAATTCTCTTTCCAATTCTTTGAATTTGTCAATTCTACTTTTGTCAAGGAAGGGTTGGCAATGGTTGAGCCTCGCTTATCGAAGAGCACTTATATGGGTTTGAAGTTAATTATCAGCAAAAGTGTCCAGGCGAGAAAGAAGCTTGGGAAACACCTTCAAGGATTTGCCAAAACCTTAAAAGTTATCAACCAGATTGACGAAAGAGGATTGGGATTCAAGCCTAATGAACAATAGAAAAGAAAACATGCTCAAAAGAACCATGAGAAAATGAAGGCTCATCTATTAGGACAGGACATGGGGTATGAACTGATGATATTTTCACCACATCAAGAAGGTTTTCACCTAGGAGACCATATAAATACTGGCTTCTTTAATATCATGCTCATACTGAACAAAGCATTTGGAGACTTCTCTATCAATGCAATTGATAAGCCATAGATGTCAGTGACAAGCCTAGAGATTGATCTGTGCCCTTTAGGATTTGTTTCAAGTATTTGGATTGAAATTGAGATCCTTGATTCAATAATGCTATGAACTAAATCTACATGGTTCCACCTAAAAAACATTGTAGGATCCTTTGTATGCAAATCTTTTAAAAATGACTAGGTGTTATGCATTTCATCCTTTGTGTTTATATTTCTTGTCAACTCTTAAACCATTTTTGGATATTTTTCCTCCAATACTATTTTTTTTCATATTTTCAGGTACCCAATGATAATGACATAAATATTCATACTGAAAGTTTAGAAATCAATTTTGACCAATCGATCTGCACTAATGAGGTCGAGTTTGAAGAAAATTTTGAAGAGAACCCCATACCTTAGACTTGCCAAACTAATTAAAGAAAAAGAAAAATAAATATTACCTCATGAAGAACCCATGAAACCATAAGCCTTGGAACAAAAGAAGATAAAAAAAATTCAAAATTGAAACCTCTATAAAACCATTAACTCGAGCTACACTAATAAGTTCCCTCTAAAAATACTAAGATGTGTTTGCCTAGTCCTACCAAGACATGCTTAGATTAGAGACTAACATTATGGGAGCCTTCTGGTCAAGGGTAGGGATCCCTTTCTTCTTTCCCTCTTACTTGAGAGCTGCACTGGCTATCAGGCCTAATAA
>JBBYHO010536302.1:0-15678 GCA_038382025.1 Adansonia gregorii | reverse complement strand
GGATAGACTATTAGAATTTATCTCGTAATTGGCATCGATTATCAGTGAATAACTGAATCGATAATTTTCAACATGCACCTGGGTTTCTTAATTAAATGAAATTTGTTTGACATATTCATGAAAGTCCAAGAAGGAGAAAAATTTAATTGAAGTTGAAAGACATGGTTAGAGTATCTCTTCAAAAAGATGGGGTTGGAGTATTCTCATGGATGACAAATAATTTTGGCAGAGGAAGATTTTTCAATCTCGACAATTTTGAAACGCGAGGTTGGAGTATCCCCTCGGAAGGTTGGGGTTGGAGTATCTCCGTGGATGACAAAATATTTTGACAAAAAAAGATATTTCAATTTAGACAATTTTGAAAAGTGAGGTTGGAGTATCCTCTCGGAAGGTCAAGGTTGGAGTATCCTCAAAAGTGACACGTCGAAACTCTTTAGAGAAGTTGAGTTGAAAAACTTAAGTTGACAAAACTTTGTGATTTAGGAAATGTGTGAGCATTTCGACAACTTTTGGCAAAAAAAATTATTGTGAATGAGGATGGTAAAGATGTAAAATGTGTTTGTGCCTTGATACGAGCTTATAGGAAGTCAAAGCACATTCTTAAGTCTAACAGAGGTGATATGGAGACATTCAAATGTCTTGAGACGAAATTTGAGAAAACAACTTAATTTTGACCATAACTGAAAACAAGGGACAACCTCACACTATCTTGCTTCCCGAATTTATTCTAAATTGGTTTGAAGGATTTAGAGGGTGGACAAGATACTGTTAGAAAGGTAACTCGATGAAAGTCAATTTAAAAATATTCCCAATATCCCAAAATGTCACTTTGTATGGGAATAAATATTCAAATTTGGATTAATTTTGCTGCTGGCAGAGCATACAGGGATAAGGTGTGTTAAAATTTAAGAAATCATTTTGGACTCATCCGGTGTCAAAAAATTACAAATAATACCTTTTCAAAAAGGGAATTTCATGAACATTTTAGGAAAATGTTGGATGGATTTTGGAAAAATGGTTTAGTGGGCCTAAAGGGCCCAACCAGAATACACTTTTTTTACTCTAGGGATTCTGGATAGTCTAGGTTTGAAAAATTATAACTCATTCATCCGAACTGATCTAGGGATGAACAAGGCCTCGTTTTAAAGATATTTTGATACACTTTCAGAGAAAAATATCAAAAAATTCATGAAAAATCGTTTAGAATTTTAAAATGATTTTTCAATTTGCAATTGGCTGAGTAAAGCAGGGGATATTTCTTATTTTCTTTATGTTTACGTCTCCAAACTCGATTCATTGACATTTGAACATCCATGACTAAAGGGAAAAAGTGGCATGAACATTACGAACTCACTTGCATAGCCTCAAAATAATTTGGGACAATGTTGATCATACCACTTAAGGTTTTGACTTAAAAACAAGGCATAAACATTGAAGGAACAAGTGCAAGGTCATTTTCATTGCAAAATCAAAAGATTTAAGTTCGTTTAACCAAGATTTTAGATTTGGAAATCTTAATTTTCTCTAAGATATTTTGCTAACTTTAAGAAAAATGTTTAATCCATGCTAATCCTCATTGGTTAAGGTTAACATGCTTGCCTTGGGGAGGTTTCAAAAATCAATTTTTGATAGCCATCAAACATGCATTTTGACAAGGAAAAGGCAACAAACATACAAAGGGATGGCACATAACATGAATGGGGATGCTAACTTTAGCAATGGCTTAGACAAAGAAAGCATTATGCATTGTGAGAAAGTCAATGTTATGGATGCTAAAAATGATAATAATTCATGCAAGCTAATGTGGAAATGTGCTTGAAATGTGTCAGCCTAATGTTTCATACATGAATTAAGGATAACAAGATGCATGGATATGGCATAAAATGCTTTAGCAAGAAATGTCGAATTAATAAGGATGAAATGAGGTGTTTTACACATTAAAGGGGTATTAAGGCATCCAAATCTTAAACTACCACAAGCAAAAGCCACAATAATGCATGATAATCCTAAGTGGGTGATGAAAACCTGGAGATCTCACTAAAATGATGAAGGTGATGAAAAATAAAAAATGAAAGTTATAAAGTGAGAAGTTATACCAACAAAACTTCACTTTTTGGCCAAATAGTTAGACTAGTAGAGATGGCTTGAATTTTTCTTTTTTCCTTGTTGTTAATGAGCAAGAAAAAGACAAACATGGTAAGGTTTTGGTTTTGGTATGGATGAGGGTGATTTCTAGAATACGTAATGTCGGGAATGAATGTTTTGGGGTTATTCTTAGGTGGTAGGTGAAGAGCTTTAAGATTCTAGTTTTCTTGGTGTAGGAATGTGTTTTGGAAGTTAAAAATGAGCTGGAATCTAACCTTTTTTAGCTGAGATAGAAGTGGTCTATTTATACTAGCATTTTAGAGCCAAATTAAAGGTGTTTTTAGTTACTTCTTAAGGGGGACAAAGTGATGTCAGCATGGTGGCTATAGAGTGGCTGTAGGGAGCAACTTGCTGCCAATGTGATGGATATAGGGTGGCTAGTTTAAATGCTGGAATGATTTTTTCAGCAAATAAGGTGGCTAATGGTGATATTGGTCAACAAATTAGGGAGGAGTAGGGTGGTCATGTGACATTAACCACTTTGATCTAATTTAGACTTCAAAAAAATGTTTTGATTAATTCAAAAGTCCAAACTCATAATTTGATATGGGTTTTGATCTTTCTTGATGCAAAGAAATGAGTTAAAATCAGGTTTTGGATCAATGGTGGATGATTAAAAAATGCTCAGACCATGGAAAATTACCTGTATGTATTGATACATTGCATAATGTATCGATACATTAGGTCCAAAAGCCTTGAGTGTATTGATACAATGAACATGGTATCGATACAATGATTATTGTATCGATACTATAAACCATTGTATTGATACTATGAACCATTGTATCGATACATGTTGATATGTATCGATACATTTCTTTACAGAATGCATGTTTTGGTCTTGAAATGGCCTAGTATCGATATATGAGCTCTTGTATCGATATAGAAGCTTATTTATCGATACATTTAAATGTTGTATCGATACAAATGAGGACATTTCAAATTTTTGGCATGTTAAAACATTGTATCGATGCATGAGAACCATGTATCGATACATTTGACCAAAATTATGAATTTTCTCATATATGTTGTCCTTGGACACCTTGAACTACATCTTTTGATGCCACATCTTTGTATTTAACTTTGATATGATCCATAGGCCATCTTGACCTTCTCAAAATACTGTTGTTGCTCGACGATCATTGCCTCCCCTTACATCCATGCTCTAGATTGCTTAAAAAATTAGCCTATACAAAATAAGGTGTCTATAGCTGCCCTTCTTTAACTATTGATGAGAATTAAGAATAAGGAAAAGATGAAAAAACATTATTTTGTTCGAGGTGGAATGACGCTCCCCAAAACATTAGGGTGCTAGGTTTTCTAAAGTTTGACCCCTTGAGGCAAGTGCAGAGTAACGTGGATTTTTTTATATGGGTGCTGCCAACTTATGTGGACTTTGCCTCGACTACCGCCAATTCGTTCGGGTTTTAACTTGACTTGGTGCCACTAGCTTGTGTAGGCTTTGACTTAAGTACCGCCAACTTGTACAAGCTTTGACTCGGACTTGGGTACCACCAGCTCATGTTGGCTTTGACTTGGGTTCCGCCAGCTCATGCGGGCTTTGACTTAGACTTGGGTGCCAACAGCTTGTGTGGGCTTCGACTTGGGTGTTGCTAGCTTGTGCGGGCTTTGACATAGACTTGGGTGTTACTAACTTGTATGGGCTTAGACTCAGGTGCCACCAGTTTATGCGAGTTTTGACTCAAACTTGGGTGCCACCAGCTTATGTGGGCTTTGACTCGAGTGCCACTAGCTTATAGGCTTTGAAGAGGTGCCACTGACTTGTGGGCTTTTAAGGGGTGCCACTAACTTATAGGCTTTAAAAAGGGTACCAATGACTTGTGGGTTTTTAAAAGGTGCCATTAACTTATGGATTTTAAAAGGATGCCATTGACTTATGGGCTTTTAAAGGATGCCACTGACTTATGGGCTTTTAAGGGGTGCCACAGACTGGTGGGCTTTAAAAGGATGCCATAGGCTTGTGGGCTTTTAAGGGGTGCCACTGACTTATGGGCTTTTAAAGGGTGCCACTAACTTGTGGGCTTTTGGAATGGGTGCCACTGACTTTTGAGCTTTGAAAAAATGTCACTGACTTGTGGTCTTTGGAAAAAGTGCCACAGACTTATGGGTTTTTAAGGGGTGCCACAGACTTATGGGCTTTAAAGAGGTGCCACAGACTTATAGGCTTTTGGAAAGAGTGCCACTGACTTATGGGCTTTGAAGAAGTGCCATTGACTTGTGGGTTTTGAAAAGGTGCCATTGACTTATGGGCTTTTGAAAAGGTTCCACTGACTTGTAGGCTTTTAAGGGGTGCCACAGACTTGTGGGCTTTGAAGAGGTGCCACTGACTTGTGGGCTTTTAAAGGGTGCCACTGACTTATGGGCTTTGAAGAGGTGCTACAGCCTTGTGGCCTTTAAAGGGGTGGCGATAAAGTTTCCGATAAAACTTCTAATACAAGCTTTTCTTAATAGAAGTTCATGATAAAATTTCTTAATGAAAAGGGTTTTGGCACTAGTTCTTGACAAAGCTTTTGATGACTATTCTTGACAAAAGTTTTTTTACGATAGTTTCTAAACAACAATTTCTTGACACTAGCACTTTGACAGTAGTTGCTTCATAAAAAGGGTTTTAACATGAGGTGATGAAAAGAAAAAGACCTTACCTGAATGACACTTGGTTTGCGAAGCATAGAGTTCTTACCAGGAATTCCTTGGAGGTTCAGTAAACTTAGATTGAAGTGATATTGTAAAAATGATGTATAATGGTAATATAAGTGCATGATGTTGAATGCTATCATGATTGCATGATGTGAAGTCTTATACGGGAGATAGCTATAGTTCTCCTTGTACTTCATTCAAGCTCTCATAAGGATGCCAATTTGTCTTTGATGCAACTATGGACAAAAATTTTCCTAATCCCACTCGGGATTGCAGGTTATCCTAGCTCCACTAGGGATATGGCAAAAAATTTAGTCTCAAGAATTTGGACTATTACGTTTCTCGATTTAGGAGGCTTAATCATTTTCTTAACAAATGGAAGGCATTGTCAATAATTTAGAGACTATTCAACTTATTAGGTTGATGTATCTAGTTTCGATAGGATTCTGATAGAACATATGGGTCGATTTTTGGTTAACCTAAAATGGTTTTTCTTGAGATGTGGCTTGTGAAAGTAAGAAATGGTTTGGTGTATGGTCATGCAAAGTGGGTGTTTGGATGTAAAAAATGCATGATCTTGATGATTAAGGCGTAAGCAGAGTTCCCTATGCTTTTCTTTTCCTTTCAATGTAATATCAAGATGCCGTGGTGCATATTTCAGTTGATTATCAAACAATATCAGTTAAATGACAAGGGTAATATGAATTATACAAGGGTTAAAAGAAACAAGGCAATATTTATTCATGACAGCAAAGAGATATAACTCAATATACTATTAAACAAGCAATTGATAAGGTAGCGAGAAAGATGATCTTATGGGCGAAAAATGCCTCTAACAATCATGACACGGATGTTCTTCAGGTGCTTTTCAGAATCTTTCTCGAACGATGAATATGCCTAGCATGGGCTGATCTTCGAAAGATCCTTAGGATTGCTTTGCATTATCCTTTAGGTGCTCTAATTCATGCCCTATCAAAATCGATTTTATTAAGTCACCTTTGTGGTTTTTAACCGTAGTTGGGTTGGTTGCCCAAATACCCTTTTTGAGGTTTCATTTGGACCCCCTTTTTTAATCTTTTTTTTTTGTTTTTTTGCCCTTTTTTTTTTGTTTTTGCTTGCTTTTTTTTTTTGCTGTTTGTTTTTTTCCTTTTTTTGAAGGATGCCTTTTTAGGTTTTTGCCCTTTACATGTAATATTTCTTGATGGAATCTGAGTTGACTGGGTTGGGCAAGACATTGCCATCCATATCTGACAATATTAAGGCTCCTCCGAAGAAGGCTTACTTCACGACATACGGTCATTTCTAATTAGGGGTCCACTTACCCTGTGCAACTTTGTTAATTAAGAGGATATTCTTCAATACCAATTCCCTTGGGTGAAATTATCGTGGGCGCATCTTTTTGTCGTGGGCTTAAATCATGCATTTTTCCTTGATGAGGTTAAGCTGGTGTATTTGTTCTTGACCCATTTGGATTCTTCAAGTTTAGTTTCCATTAAGACTTTGAGAGAAGGGATCTCGACTTTGATAGGCAATACAATTTCTATCCCATGACAAGAGAAAATAGGGTAGCACCCATGGAAGTGCGAACTGAGGTCTGATAGGTATGATGTGCAAAGAATAGCTTCTCATGCTAGTCTTTGTAAATCTCGACCATTTTTTCAACTATTCTTTTAATGTTTTTGTTGGCTACCTTGACTGCCCCATTCATCTTTGGGCGATAAGGGATAAAATTATGATGCTAGATCTTGAACTATGAACAGACCACTTGTATCAATTTATTATTTAAATTGCTTATATTGTCTGTGATGATTTGGTTCAAGAGGCCATATCTACAGATGATGTCCCGCTTAACAAACTTACAGACAGTTGATCTACTGACATTAGCATACGAGGCAGCTTCCATCCATTTGGTGAAATAGTCAATCGCTACTAGGATAAAAATGATGCCTATTAGAAGCATTAGGGGTGATTAGCCTAATCATATCCATGCCTTATATGGAGAAGGGCCATGGGGCTGTTATGACATAAAGTGGTGC
Organism: Adansonia gregorii; assembly: GCA_038382025.1. Classification (NCBI taxonomy): domain Eukaryota; kingdom Viridiplantae; phylum Streptophyta; class Magnoliopsida; order Malvales; family Malvaceae; genus Adansonia; species Adansonia gregorii. Next base: position 8,839 of record JBBYHO010536302.1, on the reverse strand, counting down.
TGAAAGGACATTGATATTTTCCACATAGATTTGACACTTATGGCATTTTTAGGGGTAATTGATGCAGTCTCTTTAAAGGGTTAACCAGTAATAACCCGCTCTCGTGATTTGCTTAGCCATCCGATGTCCATTAATATGTATGCCATAAATCCCTTCGTGAACTTCTTCTAGGATCTTTTTGGCTTCAGGAGTATCAACGCATCTAAGTAATATTTGATCGTAACTCATTTATATAAGATTTTTCCATTGAGAATAAATCATATAGCCAGCCTTCTGATAGTCTTTTTACCAGTTTTGATTGCATGTTTGGGATATTACTGATCCTTGATGTAACAAAGGATGTCATAGTACCGCGATAGGCCATCCTTCTCTTTTTTGACACTATGACAATGAACTAGAGTTGTGTAGATGCCCATCTGGATGAGAGCAACATCCAACTCTTGATTGACTTTAAACATGGATGACAAGGTAGCCAAAGCATCAACTATTTGGTTTTTTTCTCGAGATAAGTGTCCAAAACTAATATCATCAAATTCTTTCTTGAGCTCTACTATTAGCTTCCCATATTGCATCAGCTTGGCATTGTGAGTTTGCCATTCCCCTTTCAATTGGTAGATAACTAGGGTTAAATCATTGAACACCTGTAATATCTTGACATTTCTCTTAATGGCTACTTGAAGCGCTATAACATAAGCTTCATATTTTGTGATATTATTCGCACAGTCAAAATTTAAGCTTGCTGTGAATGGATAATGACTCTTGTCAGGTGACATAAATATTACCCTAATTCCATGTCCTAGAGCGTTTGATGTTCCATCAAAATACATATTCCATGATTGATCTTGGTTGGAGACATCTTCATCTTAGAAATGCACATTAGATCTTCATCTGGAAAGTCAAAATTTAAGGGTTCACAGTTATTTGCCGCTCGACTTGCTAAAAAGTTAGCTATCGCACTGCCCTTGATGGCCTTTTAACTGAGATAGGTAATTTCATATTCAGAAAATAGGACTTGCCATCTAGCTAGCCTTCCTGACAGTGTAGGGGATTTGCATAGATACTTGATAGGATCAAGCTTTACAATCAATCCTGTTGTATGATACAGCATGTACCGCCTAAGTTTCTTAGCTGTCCACACTAAAGTATAGTATAACTTATCGACTACGGAGTAATTGCACTCGCATTCTGTGAACTTTTTGCTCAAGTAGTAGATTGCTTGTTCCTTCTTTCCTAACTCATCATATTGCCATACTACATAGCCTATAGACTTCTCGAGGATTGCTAAGTAAAGGATTAAAGGTCAATCGAGCACTGACGGTACCAATACTGGCAGGCTTGACAGATAATGTTTGACTTTATTAAAGGCTTTTTGATGTGCCTCATTCCACTTTCCCAAATTTTGTTTACGAATGAGCCAAAAGATAGGGTCACATTGTTAGTAAGTTGGGATATAAATCTAGCAATGTAGTTCAGTCTCCCTAAAAAGCTTCTTAATTCCTTTCGGGCTTGAGGTGATGGCATATCTTGAATGGCTTTAATTTTGTCTAGGTCAACTTCAATCCCTTTATTGCTGACTATAAAGCATAGAAGCTTACCTGAAGTGACTTTGAAGGTGCATTTGGTAGGATTTAATTTGAGTTGAAATTTTCGCAGCTATTTAAAAAGTTTTTGAAGGTCTATGGCATTCTCATCCTCTTTCGTTGAGTTAGCAATCATATCATCAACATAGACCTTAATTTCTTTATGCATCATGTCATGGAATAGGGCTACCATGGCCTGTTGATAGGTTACCCTAGCATTTTTGAGTTTGAAAGGCATGACATTATAGCAAAGTGTCCCTTACATGGTTATGAAAGTTGCTTTCTCCATGTCTTTGGGTGCCATCTTGATCTGGTTGTAGCTTGAGAATAGCTTGAGAATCTATCCATGACAGAGAACAGAGAATTCATGGCCGTGTTCTCTACCAAAGTGTCGATATGGGGTAGTAGGAAGTTATCCTTGAGACTAGCTTGATTCAAATCCCGATAATCAACACATATTCGTACATTAACATCTTTCTTTGGGATCGGGACTATATTAGTAACCCATTCTAGATATTTGGCTATTCCAATAAACCCTGCATCAACTTGCTTCTTAACTTTCTTTTTAATTTGAGAAATATTTTCGACTTCATCCTCCTTAACTTTTGCTAGATCGGTTTGCATCTGGCTTGATGGGAAGCTTATGGACCACTATATCAGTGTTCAGTCTTGGCATGTATTGATATGACTAAGCGAATACATCTTGATATTCCTGAAGTAGTTCTATCAACTCGGTCTTAGTCATTAACTTTATTGAGGTTTCGATTTTAACTTCTTTTTATCCCCTTGAGTATCCAAATTTATTACTTTCATTGGGTTTTCATGATGCATGATCTGTTTTTTCCTCTTACTCGACTAATCGTAAGAGGTCTAGTGGTACCAAGCTTTTTTCGAAACCTTCTTCAGGATTAGCTTCACTAGCGTAAATTAATTGTTCAAAATCGATCTTCAAAGACCTATCAGACACGTCCATGTCACTGTCGTTAGGACATCTAAAAGGGTAAAGAAATAAACATGGCAAAAGGCACACACCTAACCAAGAGATTTGGATGAAAGAAAAAAACTAATAAAGATAAAAAGGTTGAAAAGTGATAAACAATATGGAATGATATATGTAAAAGTCATTTCATGATAATGTTTGATAAAAAAAAATGCCCTTTATATAGGACACTTCTTTACGTTTGGGCGAGGGCAGGTAGGTTTTCATTTCTTGACATTACATGAAAGGGACAGGAAAAGTGCAGAGGTTTTTGTCATAACCATGTCATCAAAATTAGGTCTTAGTGGAAGGACACGAATTTTATGGCTCGGTATCTTAGAGATAAAGGCTATTAAGTGTCCTGTTTAGGATGACCAAGACATTTTTAGCCTTTTGCTTTTCGACTGGCTTGGATCAATTCATCCTCCCGAAGGAAATATCTCTTGGAGAAATGATAACATTATCGGCTTTGGCTCCTCTTCTTGACCTAATGATCGTGTCATCTCCTAGTTATAGATCCTCTTTTCTTGCTGTTTTCTTGAGTATGCATTGGCTTTGAATCCTAAGCTTCTTTTTTTTGGCTTAAGTGGTAACCTGTAAGGCTCGGACCATTCCTTGCAGATTCTTGCTAAGTCCTTTTCCAGTATGGGAACCTTTACCAACGGTCATTTTTAAACTCGAGTAAGTACTTTTTGATAGGTAGGGTTTAACTATTAGCAATCCTTATCCCAAAAATGCCGCATTGACAAACTTAAAGGATTGGAATAATGAATCTGGTGCATCTTCATTAGGCTCTATATGGATATCCTTGGTGAATGCAGTGGCGATCATTTTTTCTTTAGCTCCGATGGTGACTACTTTGTCATCTATCACAAATTTAAGCTTCTAATGGAGAGAGGATGGGACAACTTCGATGAAGTGTATCCATGGCCTTCCTAATAGGCAGTTGTAAGAATGATCAATATCTATAACTTGGAAGACAACTTCATATGTACATGGGCCTATCTGAAGTTGGATTATGATATTTTTAATTACTCTATAACATATTCGATCAAAAGCTTAGACTATTTTGTGGTTACTCTTGATGTTGGACTAGTCAACAGGGAGTTTACTTAATGTAGTCATAGGCATAACATTAAGGGCTGGCCTATTGTCTATGAGTACTTTGGGCAAAATGCATCCCTTGCAATGGGTAGTGATATGCAGAGCTTTACAACTACCTTTGCCTCTGGGTGAGATCTCATCATCAATGAAGGAGATGTAATTATCAGCCATAATGTTGTTCACTAGCTGATCCAACTTGTCCATGGGGATGTCTGAGGGCACATATGCTTCATCTAGCACCTTTAGTAATGCATTTCAGTGAACCTCTAAATTAAAAAGTAGAGATAGCAAAGAAATGTTTATGGGTTGTTTGCTTAATTGGTCTACAATGCAATATTCACTATGTTTAATGAACTTAAGAAACTCCGTGGCTTCTCTTTCATTTACTGCTTTCTTAACTTTCTCAGGCTCAAAATTCTTTGCTTGGGCCTAAGTGGTATTGGTGCTTGGAAATACATCAACCTTTTGTTTTTTTAAGCTGAGGAAGCGTAACACCTACCGCTATTAGTTAGGTGGCTAACTCCTGATAGTTTCATTGCAGCAGTTGAGGGAGTTAGTTCTCTGTTCATCACTACTTGATTTTCGTATTTCCATGGAATAGCTTTGTTGCTCTTACGAGAATGATTTAAGTACTTCCATAACTAACTTTGGTATAGGTGTTGAAGAATTAACCTTGGGACTTGACTTGCTATAAAGTTTCTCTTGTAAGATGGGACTTTTACAACTAACTTTGGTGTAGGGGTTAGTTTTCTCATAAGGTGGTTGCATGGTTTCATCTCTTATCATATTGTTAGATTCAGCAGCAGGTGTGATCTCATGATAGAAGTCTATATGGCCTTCATTCATCATTCTTAGAACCATGGACCTAAACTCCCTGCATGTTTGTAGGGTATGATCGACAACTGTATGGAAGTCACAGAAGTTGTCAAGATTGTCTTCTAATTTTTCTGTTACATTGAGCAACCTGACTTAAATCAATGGTTGCCAGACCAAGAAAATTGGCATCCTTACATCCTTTATGCTTGCCGTTACTTCATATTTATTCTTAAAGTCAATCATGTTTGTAGTTGGCTTGGTGTGGCTTGGTAAAAGATTGGCAGCAAGATTTGGTCCTGGTTCATCCTGAACTGCAAGACTTTTAAGTTAATTAGATTTTGCACATTTCTTTTGAAAGATATGCAGTTCTCAATGTCATGTCCTGCTGCCCTAGCATGGTATTCATACTAGGCATTAGGGTTGTACTATTACGGATATGGTGACTTCTTTTTTAGGACATAGATTAGGGCCACTAAATGATTTTGGAGCAAGGACTGGTAGACCTCCTTATAGGTCATAAGGATGGGATCAAAATGTTGTCTTTGTTGATTTGCATCTCGATTGCCAGGTGAATTATTGGTTGCTCGATTGGTACTTTAGTGACCTTATGGAAGGTAGCTTTGTGGTGGGTTGGATGGGATTGCAAAGGATGGGTTGTAGATTATGGCATTAATTGGCTGAAGAGGGATGGTGATAGGGTGAGAATATAGCATGCTTGGGTAGTGAAGGTCAGGTATTTGACGTCATTTTGGCTGAGATGAGCTAGCACAACTTACGACATTGGCCTCTTCTTTCTTTTTTTTACTAGCAATAGGCTTCTTGCTTGATCCAGACATTTTCCCGGCTAACATTTGATCACTTTTAATGGCCACGTCAATCATTTCTTTGAGAAGACTAGGTCTACAAATTTTTTAATGGCATTTCCTATGAGCTTCTCGTAATAAGGAGTGCATAAGGTATGAATGAAAGTGAATGTCATCTCTTTTTCTGTAAAGGGAGGCTAGACTAAGGTTGCCTTCTCTCTCCACCTTTGGGCATATTGCCTAAAACTTTTAGTGGATCTCTTCTCTAAATTCATTAGAGAAAGTTGATCCAGCACCCAATCTAACACATACTAGTATTGATTTAGAAAGGCCTTAGCCAAGCGGCTTATGATTGGATTTTCACATTATCTAGCTTAATATACCATTGAGTTACTACCTCAATGAGGCTGTGCTGGAAGCAATAGATAAGGAGCTTTTTGTCTTTCTCATACCCAACCATCTTTTGTAGGTACATTTGGACATGGACGAAAGGGTCGGTGGTTCCATTAAACTTCTCAAACTCTAAGACTTTGAACTTTAAGGGAATGACAAGGTTAGTCACCAAAAACAGTGATTGTGCATCAAAAGCTTTGACCTTTTCACTCCCCTTGATAGCTTGGAGGTATTTTTCCAATAACTGGTATTTGTTCACTTCTTTCGCAGTCATGGTGGACTTTTGACCTTCTGTTTTTTCTAGCTCTTCATGGTTAATGGTTATCGAATCTACTAATAAGTCTCCCGCATTCACCCCTTGAGTGCCAGGAATGAATTAACCTACCGCAATGGAATTAAGGTAGATAACTAAGGGAGCCTGAGCGATGAGTGTAGGAGTAGGCCGTTGTTCTTGTCTAGTTTCTCCTTGGGTAGGTTCTGGATTATTGGCAGAGGGACTTTCAGCGTTGGGAGGATCATTCCTTATTTCAGCAATGCTGGCTTACCCTTTTTCTTTCATAGAGGCAATCCTTAGTTCCATAAGTTTTGCGATTTGATTTTGCATTTCGTATTACTGACGAAGCATTTGGTTTTGTGATTCTTTAACCATTAGCTCAAGTCACTTAATACAAGCTTCATGATCACTTTCCATGATTTATTTATGGCATCGTGTGTTGTAGTGATGCATGATGTAAGGTTCTGTGTTTCTGATTGATCTTAGAACCTTTTGCACTTTTATGGCCCAATTCCCGTGTTAGACTTTTATTAAAAATGTATTTATTGATGAGCATTTATGATGCAATGACGAGTTAAGATAATAATTGATTGATGCAAGTGCAATGAAACATGGTGAAATTAAATATGCATATGCATTAGAGACAATTAATTATTGGAACAACTTCATCAATAACATCATTCATAGAGTCATAAAAAAGGTTTTTCCTTTACAACATGATTACATTTGAAAGTATCTAACATGATTACATTATGTAATCACACAATTAAAAAAACCCAAAAGTTGTTGCTTAAATCTTCAATAGGTATGATGTCTTGCCTTATAGATCGAGCTACTTTAATCATGTCATCGGTCTCTTGTTGAGCCATTTGAACTTGTTCAGTAAGGTGTTGATGTTGTTCTTGGTGGTTCAAATGTGCTTGGTCGATTGTCCCTTGCTAATCTAGTTTGTGTTGCTCAAAAGCCTTTGTTAGTTCATTGATTTGACCTTAATAATCCTGAAGAGACTATTCTAGCTCCTAGATTCTGTGAATGAAGGCTTCATTTTCAACCTTGGTGGCTTTCATATCTCGTATTTGGGCCTGAGTCTTTGATTCCTTCGTTGGTAGGTGGAAGCAATAGCACATGCCCTTATGAACTTTTCTTTGCTGGTTTTGGCTTCCTCATTTTGCTAATTTAGGTCGCGATTGAGAATGACAACTTTTGCTTCCCATTCGACTGAGGTCTTGCCAATGCGTCGGGGCTTGTTAGCTTTTTGGAGTGTCAAATAATCCTTGGTTAGGCCCTCGTGGTCATCTTTCAAGCGATCCCTTTCTTTAATAACTTGATCCATTTCACCACTCCTAAGATAGATATCTATTTCTAGCTGGCCCTTTTTCTCCTTAAGTCGAGAGATTTCTGTAGCAAAGGATGCCTTTTCTCGCTCGAACTCCCTCCTACGTAGTTCAATCTCAAAAGGCGATTCCTCTATTAAGATTTTAGTATCCTAAAGTTAGGTGATGGCAATGGATCGTTGATATAGCAGAGTCTCCATTCTTCATATCTAGGCATGGTAGGGATTCCTCTCTAGTATCTTTCCATACAATGGATCTTCTTTCAAGCTTGGAAAGCTAACTGGACTTTCGCTTTATAGTTGGACTCTCTATATTCAAAATCTTAATATCCTAAGTCTTCGAAGAACGGGATGAATTGTTAGCACTGGAACTAATGCAATACTAATAAAGGAGCATAATTGGTATTTCCCCATAATCCTAAGAGCAGTACACATGTGTAGTCTACACATTTGTACACAATCGATTGAGGGAACACCCATGGGGCTCTCCATGTGATTTATTCCTCCTTGATGTTTCATAATTCCTCAATCCAATACCTTTCAGTCTTATCTTGATGACATTCTTCCTCTAGTACCATAGAAAGAGGATTATTCTTGAAGAAGAAAATTTGCCTGACTGTCCCTTTCCTAACACAGATATAACCTATGAGCTATATCTGGAGCAGTGGGGCACACCTGATAAACCTTCCTGTTCCCATCCTTTTACAAAAGTTGAAGGCACGGATGGTTTTCGTGATAATGGCAGAAGCAGGGTTAATGTTGCAACATAGACAAGAAAAGAAATCTATGACTGCTACCTCTACATAACCCAAAGTCTTCAAGAATATAGCGAGCTTGTAAATTGCCAGAGCGTAGACATCTTGAGCTTTCTTTTGATCATAAAGATTTACCATGCCCTCTTTCAAGCTGGCCCAAGATATTCATTCGCTAATCTCTTTTACTTTGACGTGACTATCAACCTATGCTTCCGTAGCTCTAAGAATTTGCCTTAACCTCTTCTTGAACGGAGGAGGCATTAGCACTTTGTAGTAAATCCGATCTGACTTGGTCTTTTCTATGTTGAGCAGAGTTGTGCACTCATCAATGGTAGGGACTAAATCTTGTTGGTTAAAAATGAAACATCGATAGGCCGAATTCCAAAACTATGTTACTACTTGCAACTAGCTATCATCTAACTAAACTCGAAGTAAGAAAGCTATATCCCTGTACTTTTTATTGAAAGTTTTTTCTCATTATTACCCCAATTGTCCCATATATGCTTTAATTCTCGACAATCATTCTGACGAAAACTGACTTTGACCTCTTCATGCATTTTTAAGACGTAGTCAGGCTTTTAGATGTTCCCGTCTTGGCATTGGCGACCTTTGGACCATGTTCTGACATTTTCAGAGGACTCAATAATGGAGATAACCTATTGCTCTATGAACAATGCCCCTTGCTAAACATTGAACCAGAACAATTATCCCAAAATGATGATAGTTATGATGGTTATGATGAAATAATGCATGCACCAAAACAAAAACACAGGAAAAATAAGTTAGTGGAACATATAGGAGA
>JBBYHO010536301.1:0-61804 GCA_038382025.1 Adansonia gregorii | reverse complement strand
GAGGAGAAGAGTTCTCTTATTTTTCAACGGCTCACTTTCTCATGTGTTGAGATTGTGAGAGACTAAATTAATTGAGTGATCAAATCTGATTAATTAAGCCGTGCCCACACACAAGTTCGATTTGGAATTTTAGTGGCGGAAAGAAGACTTTGGTTTCAAAAAATTTTTGTTTATTTTTCATATTTATTATCACCATCGGGTATTTAAGGTACGTAATTTGTTACGTAATTTTATTCAAAATTATTTAATATCATTTACAGTTCCATTACAAAATAGTTTTTGTGCATAACGATCCATTTGTTGAGAAATTTTTTTAATTTCTCATACTTCTGCATGATTCAGAAAAACGTTTTCTCAAATAAAAAATCAACAGTCTTGCCAATACATCAGGACTTGTTAGCTTTTCAGACTGTCACGTAAACCTTAGTTAGGCTTTTGAGGTCATCTTTGATGCAATCCCTTTCTTTAATGACTTGATCCATTTCATCACTCCTAAGATAGATATCCATCTCTAGCGGCCGCTTTCCTCCTTAAGTCAAGAGATTTTTATGCCAAACGATGCATTTTCTTGCTCGAACTCTTTTCGAAATAGCTCGATCTTAGAAGGTGGTTCCTCTATTAGGATTTGTAGTATCCCAAAATTGGATGGTGGTAATGGATCATTGATGTGATGGAGTCTCCATTCTTTATATCTAGGCATGGTGAGGCTTCCTTTCTAGTATCTTTCCATATAATGGATGTTCTTCCAGGCTTGGAAAGCTAACTGGACTTTGGCTTTATAATTGGGCTCTCTGTATTCAAAATCCCAATGTCCCAAGTCTTCGAAGAATGAGATAAATTGCTAGCACTAGAACAAACACAATACCAATAGTGGAGCATAATTGGTATTTCCCCTATAATCTTAGGAATGGTACACAAATCTGGTCTCCACATTTGTACTCCATCGACTAAGGGAACACCCATTAGGCTCTCCACATGATTTTTTCCTACTTAATGTTTCGTAATTCCTTGACCTAATCTTTTTCTGTCTTATCTTGATGACATGCTTCCTCTAATACTATGGGAAAAGGACTGAACTTTAAAAAATTGTGCCTGGTTTTTTCCTCCCTAACATAGGGATAACCAAGAAGCCATATTTGGAGCAATGGGGCACACCCGATAAACCTTTTTGCTCTTGTTCTTTTACAAAAACTGAGGGCGTGGATGGTTTCGATGATGGAGGAAGTAGGGTTGATTTCAAAATATAGGCGAGGAAAGAAATCTGTGACTGCCACCTCTACATAACCTAAAGACTTTGGGAATATGATGAGCCTGTAGATTGCCAAAGCATAGACATCTTAAACTTTCTTTTGTTAAAAGGATTTATCATGGCCTCTTTCAAGCTGGCCTAGAAGATGCATTCGCTACTCTTTTTTACTTTGACGTGACTGTCAACCCATGCTTCTATGGCTCCAAGAATTTGCCTTAACTTTTTCTTGAATGGAGGAGGCGATAACATTTTGTAGTAAATTCGGTTAAACTTAGCCTTTTCTATGTTAAGCAGAGTTATGTATTCATTAATGGTAAGGACTAAATCTTATTGGTTGAAGGTGAAACATCGGTAGGCCAGATTCTAAAACTATGTCACTGCTCGTAGCAAGCCATCATCCAACTGAACTCGAAGTAAGAAAGCCATATCCTAGTACTTTTTAGTGAAAGGTTTTTTTTTTTTGCCATCGCTGCTCTCTTATATATGCTTTAGTTCCCAACAATCATTCTAACAAAAATTGATCTTGAACTTTTCATGTATTTTGAGACATAATCAGGCTTTAAGATATCTCCATTTTGATGCTGGTAACCTTTTGACCAATGTTTTGATGTTTTCAAAGGACTTAATAGTGGAGATAAGTTGTTGCACCATAAATGATGCCCTTTGTTGAACACTAAACCAGAATAATTACCCAAGAATGATGATAATCATGATAGTTATGATGAGATGATGCATGTGCCAAGACACAAAACAAAAGGAAAATGAGTTAGTGAAATGTATAAAAGGAAAAAACATAAAAAATATTCATAACATGTTTTAACTAAGGTGGTGAGATGAGAAATTGATAGCATTTCAACATGTCAGGATGCAATCAGCCCTTCATGAGGTGATGCAATTTCTTATTTTGATGAAAAAATAATCGACCAGTAGTAATATTCATTTCTCACCACTAGTGTAAATGCGCGTTAAGTTATGACTTGAACAGCATAACGGCATATAGCATAAGACATTACGAATGATGGTTTTTTGCTCATCTTCACTTATTTATACAAAGATTAGCCATCATTCAAGTGACACGATGGCTTACCTTGATAAATGATAAAAATGCATATGCTGGTGATAATCATACCCTCATTATCACCTACGTAATCATGGTAATTGAGAGTAAAAGTTAGGAATGATTCCCTAAGTGACCCTATTTTCTAGGTGTTCTAGTAGTATTGCGGCTTGGTTTAACATGGTTTAGCTCATAGGCCTTACTATATGAGGTTTAAGTTGATGCCTAAATAGGTATCTGAATTGCTCTTCCATCCAATAAGGACATTCGAGGCATCCTGATCCTAAACCCATCATGGGTTTGGCATAATAGGTTTAATCTAGTGGATGTATTTCCCTATGCAAATATGAATGGTTACTCACAAGAGACATAGATAATTTACAACCGGGAAGTTATTGTTATGCCCATGCAGAGGGTTACTCACAGAGGTGGATAGCTCACTTCCTCCCAATGATGAGGTTATAACCTCGCTGTAGAGTTTGGCATGACTCTAATCATATGCAAGTACGCGGTGTGTGATAGCGAAATGATCAAACCATATTACCATTTTTATCAAACTAATGATAGTCAAAAATAAGACAATCCTAACAATCATGTCAAACAAAAGATTAGTTGATAAAACAAAAAAGGGTTATAGTTAAATAATGACTGAAGATTGAAGGATTCTAAAACCTAGTAAGACACGGCTAGTTATTGGCCTAACTCTCTATACAGTCCCTAGCAGAGTCACCAAGCTATCGCAACGTGCCCTAAGGTAAATCCTCACGGATCTATGGGTGTATATGACTTAAAATATTTTTCTAATTAAGAAATGTCTTCTTCACTGAGACTTTTCTTTTGCAACATGATGAGACTAAGAAAGTATGGATTCTTGACTCGTATACAGTGAAGGGGACCATAAGATGAATCGCTCATCTTATTGGTCTTGGATGACCATCACAAAGTAGCCAACACTTGTCATTTGGACTAAGCATGATCGGATGCCTATTGAAACCTATGTCTTGAGTTACGAAACTCGAAACATGAATCCCACGGCTGCATGGTACAAAGATTCACCATTTGAATTTAGGAGTTAGTTATGCATGATGAGGCATGAACCTTTTTACGATGCTCAAAATCGATACCTTACTAGTTTTATGTTATCTCAATTTCAATTTTTTTGATCTTAACTCATCACTGTTTTGATATAACCCTTTTTTAGTGCATGAATTTTAGATAAATACAAATCTAGGTTTTGATTAAAAGATTTAATCTCATGCATGCCCCGAAGAAATAGGGAATATAAAGATTTTCAATAAAAATGAGCTCTGGATTTTACGTTAAAAAATGGAATACTCCACTTTGGGCACCAGAGAGATACCATGCGGAATATTACCTTTAGTTTTACTTGCAATGTTCTAAAAACATGCATGCAAATAATCATCACAAAGAAATCATGTTAGTACGGCAAAGAATGAAGTAACATAATATGGACCATTCAATGTAATGATAAAGGCAAGATACAGGCTATCAAAATTTATCTCGTAATTAGAATCTATTATCTGGGAATAAATGAATAAACAATTTTCGAAATGCATCTAGGTCGCTTAATTGAATGAGGTTTTTTTTTACGAAAAAAATTTAATTATAGTTGAAAGGCATGGGTTAGAGTATCCCTATAGGTAATGAATAATTTTAACAAACAAAGATTTTTAAATGTTGAAAATTTTTGAAAGTGGGGTTGGGGTATCCCCTCGGAAGGTCGAGGTTAGAGTATCCCCGAAAGTGACATTATCTGTCACTCTCTAAAGAAGTTAAGTTAGAAAACTTAAGTTGACAAAGCTTTGTGATTTAGGAAATGTATAAGTGTTTTGATGATTTTTGGCAAAAGAAATCATCGTGAACGAGGATTGTAAAGATGTAAAAAAAATATATTCGTGCCTTGATACGAGCTTATAGGAAGTTAAAGCATGTTCTTGACTCTGATCGGGGTGATACGGAGACATTCACATGTCTCAAGATGAAATTCGAGAAAACAACTTAATTTTGACCATGAACGAGAACAGGGGACAGCATCGTGTGATCCCACTTTTTGAATTTATTTTGGATTCGTTTAAAGGCTTTAGAGGATGGAAAAGATACCATCAGAAAGGTAACTGGATAAGGGTCAATCTAAAAATATTCCTAATATCCCAAAAAATCACTTTCTGGGGAAATAAATTTCAAATTTGGGTTAATTATGCTACTAACAAAGCATATGAGAAAAAAGATATGTCAAAATTTGACAAATCATTCCGGACTCATTTGGTATAAAAAAATTGCAAATAATACCTTTCTAGAAAGGCAATTTCATGAACCTTTTAGGAAAAATGCTAGATAGATTGGGAAAAATCGTTTAGTGGGCCGAAAGGGCCCAACCAGAATGCATTTTGTTAACTTTAGGGATTCCAAATAATCTAGGACAATTATAACTCTTTCATCCAGACTGATCCAGGGGGAACAAGACCTCATTTTAAAGATATTTTGACTTAAATTTAGAGAAAAATGTTATAAAATTCATGAAAAATTGTTTAGGATTTTAAACTGATTGTTTAATTTGTCATAGTGAAGCTGCCAGCAGGGGACAAAGCAAAGCAAAGTATATTTCTTATTTTCTCTACGTTTATGGGTCCAAACTTGAGTCATCGACATTCGAATGCCTATGACTGAAGGGAAAGAGTGGCGTGAGCATCACGAACTCATTTGCAAAGCCTTAGAGTAATTTGGGATGATGAAACAGCCCCTTGATTATACCACTCAAGGTTTTGACTTAAAAACAAGGCATGAACATTTAGGGAATAAGTGCAAGGCCATTTTTGTTGGAAAATCAAAAGTTTTAAGCTCGTTTAATCAAGATTATAGATCTAGAAAACTTTATCTTCCCCAAGATTTTTAGTTAACTTTAAGGAAAATGCTAAGTTCATGCTAGTCTTCATTGGTTGAGGTTTGCATGCTTGGCTTAGAGAGGTTTTCAAAATGAGTTTTTTTTACAGCCATCAAACATGCACTTTGACAAGAAAAAGACAACAAAGACACAAGGGGATGGCACTAACATGAATGGGGATGCTAACTCTACCAATGGTTTAGATAAAGAAAGTGTTTTACACTTTGGCAAGAAAATGTTATGGGTGCTGAAAATGACAATGATTCATGACAAGATGCAAGCTAATGTATAAATATGCTTGAATATGTTAGGCAAAGGATTCATAAAATGGATTAATCATAACAAGATGCATGGATATCGCATAAAATGCATGAGCAAGAGCTATCAAAATAATGAAGATGAAATGAGGCATTTTGCACATCAAAGGGGCATTAAGGCATCCAAATCCTAAACTACCACAACCAAAAGCCACAATAATAAATAAGAATCCTAAGAGGGTGATGGAAACATGGACAGCTCACTAAAATGATGAAGATGCTAAAAAATAGAAAATAAAAGTGATAAAGTAAAAAAGTTATACCAACAAAGCTTTAATTTTTGGAAAATAGTTAGAGCAGTAGAGATGGCTTGAATTTTCCTTTTTTTTCTCATTGTTAATAAGCAAGAAAAAGAGAGAAAAAAATAAGGTTTTGGTTCTAGTATGGATAAGGGTGATTTTTAGAATATGTAGTGGTTTAAAGTGAGTGTTTTAGGGATATTTTCGGGTGCTAAGTGATGAGCTACAGAGTTTGGTTTTCTTGATGTATGAATGTGTTTTGGAAGTCGAAAATGAGCTAAAATCTCCCAAATCTCAGCTGAGATATAAGTGGTCTATTTATACTAGCATTTTAGAGCCAAATTGGAGGTATTTTTGGTCATTTCTCAAAGGGACAAAATAATGTCAACTTGATGGCCATAGAGTGGCTATAAAGAGCAACTTGCTGCCAATGTGATGGATATAGGGTGGCTGGTTTAAATGCTAAAATGAATTTTTAGCAAATAAGGTGGCTGATGGTGATCTTGGTCAACAAACTAGACAGAAGTTGGGTGATCATGTGACATTGACCTTTTCGATCTAATTTAGACTTCAAAAATGTTTTGATTAATTCAAAAGTCCAAATTTGTAATTTGATATATGTTTTGATCTTTTCAAATGCAAAGAACGAGTTAAAATCGAGTTTTGGATCAATGGTGGACGAGTCAAAAATTCTCAAACTGTGGAAAATGGACTTTATTATCGATACATTTGGTCCAAAAACCTTGAGTGTATCAATACAATGATCATTGTATCGATGCTATGAACCATTGTATCAATATAGGTTAACATGTATCAATACATTTCTTTACAGAATGCATGTTTTGGCTTTGGCATGGCCTAGTATCAATGCATGAGCTCCTGTATCATTAAACAAGCTCATGTCTCGATACATTTACATGTTGTATCAATACAAATGAGAATATTTCAAATTTTTGGATTGTTAAAGCATTGTATGGATAAATGAGAACCATGTATCTATACATTCAAGCAAAATTTTGAATTTTCCCATATCTTTTATCCCTGGACACCTTGAACTACATCCTTTGATGCCACATATTTGTATTTATCTTTGATATGATCCATAGGCCTTATTGACCTCCTCAAAAATATTGTTTTGCCCTCTTTCATATTCATACCCTAGGTTGCTAAATAAATTAGCTCGAACAAAATAAAGTATCTACAACTACCCCTCTTTGATCGTTGCTGAGAATTAAGAATAGGGTAAAGACAAATAGACAGTATTTTTAGCGTGGAATGATGCTCCCCAAAACACCTACAAAAAATCAATTATAATTAATACTTTGCTGCTGATAAGTGTAGTGTATTGGCAGCAATCCTGATAAAGGTTTAAGTGAATTTTGTAGGGTTTACCCTCTCTACTAGAGTGTTAGGTTTCCTAAGATTTGACCCCCTTAGGTAGGTACAGAGGAACATGGATTTCTTATGTTGGTGCCACTAGCTTGTGTAAACTTTGACTTAAACTTAGGTGCCACCGACTCGTTTTGGTTTTGATTCGAGTGCCTCTAGCTTATGCAGGCTTTGAATTAGACTTGTGTCCTACCAGCTTATATGGGCTTTGACTCGAACTTGGATGCCACCAGCTTGTGTGGGCTTTAACTTAGGTGCCACTAGCTTAGGTGGGTTTTCAAAAGGTACCACTGAACTTGCCACCTGCTATGTGGGCTTTGAAAAGGTGCCACTAACTTGTGGGCTTTGAAAAGGTGCCACTGACTTATAGGCTTTGAAAAGGGTGCCAATGACTTATGGGGTTTGAAAAGGTGCCACTGACTTATGGGCTTCGAAAATGGTGCCACTAATTTATGGGCTTGGAAAAGGTGCCACTGATTTGTGGGCTTTGAAAAGGTGCCACTGGCTTATCGGCTTTGAAAAGGCTGCTAGTGACTTGTGGGCTTTGAAAGGTGCCACTGACTTATGGACTTTGAAAAAGGTGCTAGTGACTTATGGGCTTTGAAAAGGTACCACTAACTTATGGGCTTTGAGAAAGGGCTTTGGTTTGGGAAAAAAAGCATTTCTCTCCACCATTTTCCCCATAATCAAAGTTTCTCCATCAAATAAGACAAACCTGGGTTCTTGTAATAATGTTCATTTTTTTGGAATTTGGCACCACAATCATGTGCTCCTCATGGGGATACATGACACTGATGCTTGGTTTGCTTTTCTTTCAACATTTTCCATAGAATCAAAGTTCATCCATCAAATGAGATAAACATAGATTCTCATAATAATCTCCATTTTTTCTATGAGTCAGCACCACAATCATGTTTTCCTCATTGGGATACATGAGATTGGTGCTTTAGCTTTCCAAGAAAAGTTTTTTCCTCCACTATTTTCCTTATAATCAAAGTTTATCCATCAAATGAGACAAATTTGGATTCTCATAATAATACTCATTTTTTTGGTGATGAGGCACACAATCATGTCCTCCTTATTGGGATGCATGATACTGATGCTTTGGTTTGGTAAGAAGAGCTTTTCTCTCCACTATTTTCCTTATAACCAAAGTTCATCTGTCAAGTGAGACAAACTTGGATTCTCATAATAATCTTCATTCTTTTGGGATTGGGCACCATAATCATGTTTTACTCATTGGGATACTTGGTACTGATGCTTTTGTTTGGCAGGAAAAGCTTTTCTTTCCATATTTTCCACAAAATTAAAGTTCATCCGTCAAATAAGACAAACCTGGATTCTCGCAATCATATTCATTTTTTTGCGATTGGGCACCAAAATCATGTTCACCTCATTAGGATACATGATATTGATGCTTTGGTTTGGCAAGAAAATCTTTTCTTTCCACATTTTCCATGGAATCAAAGTTCATCCATCAAATGAGATAAACTTGGATTCTCATAATAATCTCCATTTTTTGTGAATTAGCATGACAATCCAGTTCTCCTCATTGGGATACATGATATTAGTGATTTGGCTTTCCAAGAAAAGCTTTTCCCTCAACCATTTGGCTTAGAATCAAAGTTCATCCATTAACTGAGACAAATGATGATTCTTATAAAAATTTCTGTTCTTTTTGTGATTGTGTAGTACAATCATGTTTTACTCATTAGGTCACACGAATTGGGGCTTTAATTTCATAAGAAAAGCTTCTTCTGCACCATTTTCCTTATAATCAAAGTTCATCAGTCAAGTGAGACAAACTTCAATTCTCATAATATCTTCATTCTTTCATGATTGGGCACCACAATCAATTTTTCCTTATTAGGATGGTTGAAACTGATCCTTATTATTCGCAAGAAAAGCTTGTTTTCCATGTTATTCATAAAATCAAAGTTTCTCCATCAAGTGAGACAAACTTAGATTCTTGTAATAAACTCCATTTTTTATGTGAGTAGGTGTGACAATCCTATTCTCCTCATTGGGATACATGATATTGCTGCTTTGGTTTTTCAAGAAAAGCTTTCCTTACACCATTTTCTTTAGAATCAAAGTTCATCTTTCAACATAGACAAATGACGATTCTCATAATAATCTCCATTCTTTTTGTGATTGAGCACTACAATCATGTTCTCCTCATTAGGATACACGATATTGGTGCTTTGATTTTACAGGAAAAGCTTTTCTCTCCACCATTTTGCTTATAATCAAAGTTCATCAGTCAAATGAGACAAACTAAGATTCTTATAATATCTTCACTCTTTTGTGGTTGGGCACTACAATCATGTTTTCCTCATTGGGATACTTGATATTGATGCTTTGGTTTTACAAGAAAAGTTTTTCTTTCCATATTTTACATAAAATCAAAGTTCGTCCATCCAATAAGACAAACTTGGACTCCCGTAATAATCCCTATTTTCTATGTTAATTGGCATGACAATCACGTTTTCCTCATTGGGGTACATGATATTGGCGCTTTAGTTTTCAAAGAAAAGCTTTTCCCATCATAATTTTCCTTAGAATCAAAGGTTGTCCATTAATTGAGAGAAACGATGATTCGTATTATAATCTCTATTCTTTTCATGATTGGGCACTACAATCATGTTCTACTTATTAGGATACACGATAATAGTGCTTTAATTTTGTAAGAAAAGCTTTTCTTTCCATTATTTTCTTATAATCAATGTTGATTAGTCAAGTGAGACAAACTTGGATTCTCATATCATTAGGATACACGATAATTATGCTTTAATTTTGTAAGAAAACTTTTCTTTCCATCTTTTTCTTATAATCAATGTTGATTAGCCAAGTGAGACAAACTTGGATTCTCATATTAATCTACATTCTTTTGTGATTGGGCACCATAATCATGTTCTCCTCATTGGGATGCATGACACTGACTCTTTGGTTTGGCAAGAAAAGTTTTTCTTTTTGCATTTTCCATAGAATCAAAGTTTGCAATTAAATGAGATAGACTCGGATTGTCATAATAATCTCCATTTTTTATGTTAATCGGCATGACAATCATGCTCTCCTCATTAGGATACACGATATTAGTGCTTTGAGTTTGTAAGAAAACCTTTTCTCTCCACCATTTCCTTATAATCAAAGCTTACTAGTCAAATGAGACAAACTTAGATTCTCATAATAATCTTTATTCTTTTGCGATTGGGCACCACAATCATGTTGTCCTCATTAAGATACTTGATACTGATGCTGTGGTTGGTAAGAAAAGCTTTTGTTTCCATATTTTACATAGAATCAAATTTATCCATCAAATAAGACAAGCTTGGATTCTCATAATAATCCTCATTTTCTATGTGGATCGGCATGACAATCATGTTTTCCTTATTGAGATACATGATATTGGTGCTTTGGATTTCCATGATAAGCTTTTCCTCCACTATTTTCCTTATATAGAGACATTATTTTGTCTGAGCTAAATTTTTTAGCAACCTAGGGCATGGACATGAAAGGGGGCAAAAAAGTATTTTTGAGGAGGTCAAAAAGACCTATGGATCATATCAAAGATAAATGCAAAGATGTGGCATCAGAGGATGAAGTTCCAGGTGTCTGGGGACAAAAGATTTAAGAAAATTCACAATTTTTTTGAATGTATTGATACATGGTTCTCATGTATCGATACAATGCTCCAATGATCCAAAAATTTTAAATGTCCTTATTTGAATCGATACTAGGCCATGCTAAGACCAAAATGTGTATTCTGTAAGGAAATGCATCAATGCAATGATCATTGTATTGATACAATGTTTATTGTATCGATGCACTTAAGGTTTTTAGACCAAATGTATCGATACATTCTGCAATGTAACGATGCATGCACGCCATTTTCCATGGTCCAAGAATTTTTAACTCATCCACCATTGATCCAAAACTCGATTTTAACTCTTTTTTTGCATAAAAAAAGATTAAAACCCATATCAGATTATGAATTAGGACTTTAGAATTAATCAAAACATTTTTTAAGTCTAAATTAGATCAAAAGGTCAATGTCACATGATCACCCTACTCCTCCCTAGTTTGTTGACTAAGATCACCATTAACCACCTTATTTGCTGAGAAATCATTTCAGCATTTAAACCAGCCACCTTATGTCCATCAAATTGGCAGTAAGTTGCTCCCTATAGCCATTTTATAGGCATCAAGCCGACATCACTTTGTCCCTCTTAAGAACTGACCAAAAACACCTTCAATTGGGCTCTAAAATGCTGGTATAAATAGACCACTTATATTTCAGTTGGGATTTTGGAGATTCCAGCTCATTTATAGCTTCCAAACAGATTCACACATTAAGAAAACCAAATCCCGTAGTTCTTCACTTAGCACCCAAAAATAGTCCCAAAACACTCACTTCAACAACTACGTATTTTAAAAAATACCCTTATCCATACTAGAACCAAAGCCTCATTGTTTTTTTTCTCTTTTTCTTGCTTATTAACAACAAGGAAAAGAGGAAAATTCAAGCCATTTCTGTTGTTCCAACTATTTTGCCAAAAATTAAAGTTTTGTTTGTATAACTTTTTGCTTTATCACTTTTATTTTCTGTTTTCAGCATCTTCATCATTTTAGTGAGCTCTCCATGTTTCCATCACCCTTTTAGGATTCTTATGCATTGTTGTGGCTTTTGGTTATGGTAATTTAGGATTTGGATGCCTTGATGCCCCTTTTGATGTGCAAAATGCCTCATTTCATCCTCATTATTTTGATAGCTCTTGCTCATGCATTTTATGCCATGTCCATGCATCACGTTATGATTAATCCATGTATGAATCCTTAGCCTAACACATTTCGAGCATATTTATACACTAGCTTGCATGTTGTCATGAATCATTATCATTTTTAGCATCCATAACATTTTTTTGTCAAACTGCATAACACTTTCTCTGTTTAAACCATTGGTAAAGTTAGCATCCCCATTCATGTTATGTGCTATTCCTTGGTATGTTTGTTGTCTTCTTTTTGTCAAAGTGCATGGTTGATGGCTATAAAAAAAATTGATTTTCAAAATCTCTGCAAGCCAAGCATGCTAACCTTAACCAATGAGGAGTAGCATGAACTTAGCATTTCCCTTAAAGTTAACTAAAAAAATCTTAGGGAAGATAAAGTTTTCTAGATCTATAACCACGATTAAATGAGCTCAACACTTCTGATTTTCCAACAAAAATGGCCTTGCACTTTGTTCCCCAAATGTTTATGCCTTGTTTTTGAGTCAAAACCTTAAGTGGCATGATCAACAAGCTGTTTCATCATCCCAAATTACTCTGGGGCTATGCAAATGAGTTTGCGATGCTCATGCCACTCTTTCCCTTTAGTCATGGATGTCTGAATGTCGATGACTCGTGTTTGGACCCGTAAACATAGAGAAAATAAGAAATATCCTCTACTTTGCTTTATCCCCTGTTTGTAGCATCACTGTTACAAATTAAAAAATCACTTTAAAATCCTAATCGATTTTTTATGAATTTTATAATATTTTCTCTAAAAGTGTGTCAAAATATCTTTAAAACGAGGTCATCTTCACCCCTCGATCAATTTAGATAAAAGAGCTATGAGTTTTCAAGCCTAAACTGTCCAAAATCCTTAGAGTTAACAAAGTGCATTTTGGTTGGGTAGGCCCACTAAACGATTTTTACAAATTTGTCCAACGTTTTTCCTAAAAAGTTCATGAAATTCCCATTTTGGAAAGGTATTATTTGCAGGTTTTTGATTCCAAACGAGTCCGGAATGATTTTTCAAACTTTGGCACACTTTTTTCCTTGCATGCTCTGTCAGCAGCATAATTAACCAAAATTTAAAAATTTATTTCCATGAAAAGTGATTTTTTGGGATATTAGGAATATTTTTAGGTTGACCCTTATAGAGTTAACTTTCTAATGGTATCTTGTCCATCTTCTAAAGCCTTCAAACCAATTTAGAATAAATTTAGGAAGCAAGACCATGCGATGCTGTCCTCTACTTTTGATTATGGTCAAAATTGAGTAGTTTTCACGAGCTTTGTCTTAAGAGATTCGAATGTCACCATATCGCCCTAATTAGCCTCGAGAATATGCTTTAACCTCCTATAGGCTTGTATTAAGGCATGAATATATTTTACACCCTTACCATCCTCATTCATAATAATTTTTTTACCAAAAGTTGTTGAAATGCTCACTTGTTTTCTAAATCACAAAGTTTTTATCAACCAAAGTTTTCCAACTCAACTTCTCTAAAAGAGTGTTAGACATGTCACTTTTGGGCATTCTCCAACCCTGACCTTCGAAGAGGACACTTCAATCTGCTTTTTAAAATTGTCAAGATTTAAAATCTTCCTTTGTCAAAATTATTTGTCATCCATATGAATACTCCAACCCTGCTTTTCAAAATTGTGAAGATTTAGAAATCTTCCTTTGTCAAAATTATTTGTCGTTCACTGGGATACTCTAACCCTATCTTTCTAAAAGGATACTCTAACCCTATCTTTCAACTATAATTAAAATTTTCTCTTTCCCGAGCTTCCAAGTATGTGTCAAGAAAACCTCATTCAATCAAGAAACTCAGATCCATCTAAAAAATTATCGATTCAGTTATTCCTAGATAATTAATGCCAATTGCGAGATAAATTCCAATAATCCATCCCTTTTTTTTATCGTTACATTAAATGGTTCATGTCATGTTACTTCATTCATTGCCTTACTAATGTGATTTCTTTGTGATGATTATTTGCACCCATATTTTCAAATCATTTTAAATAAAATTGAAGGTGATGTTCTGCATAGGTATCTCTGGTGCCCAAATTTCCAAAGTAAAATGCAGAGGTCAATTTTATTAAAAAGTTTTATATTCGCATCTATCTAGGGCGTATATGAGATTAAATTTTCTTCATCAAAACCTAGATTTGTATTTCTATAAAATTCATGCATTAAAAGAGGGTTATATCAAAATAGTAACGAGTTAGGATCAAAAGAATTAAAACTAAGATAAGACATAACTAGTAGGGTACTGATTTTGAGGGTCGCGAAGAGGTTGGTGCCTCATCATACATAGCCAACTCTCGAACTCAAATGGAAAATCTTATGCCATGTAAACCAAGGGATCGATGTTTTGAGTTTTGTAACTCAAGACAAAGTCTCAATAGACATTCGACCGTGCCTAGCCTAAAATGATCGGTGGAGACTGTAAGCGTTGGCCACTTTGTGATGGTCATCTGAGACCAATAAGATGAATGATTTATCTTATGGTCCCCCTCACTGTATCACGAGTCGATGATCCATACTTTCTCAGTCCATCACCTTGCAAAGGAAAAGTCTTGATCAAGAAGACATCTCCTATTCAAAAAATATCTTGTCGACTACACTTGGAATTGTATAAAGAGTTAAGCCAATAACTAGTCATGTCTTACTAAGTTCTCGGTTCCTTTGATCTTTGATCATTATTTAACTATGACCATATTTTTCTTTTGTCAACTAATCTTTTATTTGACATGATTGCTAGGATTGTCTTATTTTTGAATAATTTTTAGTTTAATAAAACTGGTAATATATGGGTAAGCAAAAATGTTTGATCGTTTCCTATCACACACTGCATACTTGCATATGGATTAGAGCCTTACCAAACTCTATGGCAAGGTTATAACCCAATCATTAGGACGAAGTGAGCTATCTACCTTTATGAGTAACCCTTCGCATAGGCATAGCAATAATTTCCATATGTAAATTACCTATGTCTTTCGTGAGTAACCCTTCGCATTTGCATAGGGAAATACATCCATCAATTAAACCTATTCTGCCAAACCCACGATGGGCTTAGGATCGAGGTACCTTGACTATCCTTACCGGATGGAGGAGCAATTCGAATACCTATTTATGCATCAATCTAAACCTTACATAATGACCATATCAGCTAAACCATGTCAAGCTGTACTAGAATGCTACTAGAATAACCAAAGAATAGGGTTAGTTGGGGAAACATTCCTAGCCTTTACTTTTAATTACCATAATTATGTAAGTGACAATAGTATACAATTGTCATCTGTATTTGATTTTTTATCATTTATCAAAGCACGCTATTCTGCCACCCAAATGATGACTAATCTTTGTCTAAATAAGTGACAATGAGCAAAAAACCATTACTTGCAATGCCTTACACTATAAGCCATTATGCTGTCTGAGTCACGGCTTAACGCGCATATGCACTAGTAATGATAAACAAATATTACTACTAGTCAACTATTTTACCATCAAAATAAGATATAACATCACCTCATGAAGGGCAGATAACATCTTGATATGCTGAAATGCTGCTCATTTCTCGTCTCACCACCTTGGTTGAGACATGTTATGAATATTTTGTTATGATGCTTTTAAATTCTTTATTTCCTTACATTTGACTCTTATATGTTCCATTAACTTATTTTCCTTTTGTTTATGTTTTGGTATATACATCATCTAATAATAATTATCATGACTATTATCATTTTGGATAATTGTTCTGGTTCGGTGTTTAGTAAGGGGCATCATTTATGGATGTCACAACATGCCCTGAGGTGACCCTTGCAGATCTATAGGTGTATATGACTTAAAACATTTTTTTGACTAGGATATGTCTTCCTGACCGAGACTTTTCTTTCGTAACGTGATTAGAATAAGAAAGTATGGATTCTTGACTTGTGATACAGTGATAGAGACTATAAGATGAATCATTTATCTTATTAATCTTAGATGACCATCACAAAGTGGCTAATAATTGGAGTCATCATCGATCATTACGGGCTTGGCAAGATTGGATACCTATTGAAACCTATGTTTTGAGTTACTAAACTCAAAATATTGATCTCGTGGTTTACGTAGTACAAAGATTCACCATTTAGATTCAAGAGTTAGTTACGTAAGATGAGATATAAACCTCTTCGCAACGCCCGAAATCAATACCTTACTAGCTATGTCTTATCTTGATTTTGATTCTTTCGATCTTAACTCATCACTATTTCGATATAACCCCCTTTAATACATGAATTTTATAGAAATACGAATCCATGTTTTGATACAAAAATTTAATCTCGTATACCTTCTGGAGAGATAGGGAATATAAAGATTTTCAATAAAAATGACCTCTAGATTTTACTTTGAAAAATGAAATATTCCACTTTAGGCATTGAAGAGATACCCATGTGAAATATTACCTTCAGTTTTATTTGAAATGATTGGAAAACATGAATGCAAATAATCACCATAAAGAAATCATGTTAGTAAGGCAACAAATGAAGTAACATAACATGGATCATTCAATGCAATCATAAAGAAAATGGATGTACTATTGAAATTTATCTCACAATTGGCATCGATTTTCTGGGAATAACTGAATCAATAATTTTCAAGATGCATCTGGGTTTCTTGATTGAACAAGTTTGTTGGACACATTCATGGAAGTTTGAGAAGAAGAAAAATTTAATTGTAGTTAAGAGATAGGGTTAGAATACCCCTTCGAAAAGGTGAGGTTAGAGTATCCCTGTGGATGACAAATAATTTTGACAAAGGAGGATTTCTAAATCTTGATAATTTTGAAAAGCAGGGTTAGAGTATCCCTTCGAAAGGTTAGGGTTAGAGCGTCCCCATGGATGACAAATCATTTTGATAAACAAAGATTTTTCAATCTCGATAATTTTGAAAAGCAAGGTTGGAGTACCCCTTCGGAAGGTCAAGGTTGGAGTATCCCTAAAAGTGAAACATTTGACATTATTTAAAGAAGTCGAGTTGGAAGACTTAAGTTGACAAAACTTTGTGATTTAGGAAATCTATAAGCATTTTGATAACTTTTGGCAAAAGAAATTATTGTGAATGAGGATGGTAAAGATATAAAATATGTTTATGCCTTGATACGAGCCTATGGGAGGTCAAAGAATGTTCTCGAGGCTGATCAGGGTGATATGGTGATATTCGAAAGTCTTAAGTTGAAGCTCAAGAAAATAACTCAATTTTAACCATTATCGAAAGTAAGGGATAGCATCGTGCTATCCCACTTCCTCAATTTATTCTAAATTGGTTTCAAGGCTTTAAAGGGTGGCCAAGATACTGTTAGAAAGGTAACTTAATGATGGTCAATCCAAAAATATTCCCAATATCCTAAAAGGTCACTTGTCGAAAGAATAAATTTTCAAGTTTTGGTTAATTTCGCTGCTGGCAGAGCATACGAGGGACAAGGTATGTCCAAATTTAAAAAATCATTTTAGACTCATTTGATATCAAAAAATTGCAAATAATACCTTTCTTAAAAGGGAATTTCATGATTTTTTTTTTGGAAAAATGTTTGAAAAATTTGGAAAAATCATTTAGTAGGTCTGAAAGGCCTAACCGAAATACACTTTGTTAACTTAGGGATTCTAGACAGTCTAGGTTTGAAAAATCATAACTCTTTCATCTGGACTAATCTGAGGGTGAAAGACCTTGTTTTAAAGATATTTTGATATACTTTTGGAGAAAAATTTAAAATTCATGAGAAATCATTTAGGACTTTAAAATGATTTTTCAATTTGTAATAGTGCTGATGTCAACAAAGGACAAAGTAAAGCAGAGGATATTTCTTAGTTTCCTTATGTCTATGGGTTCAAACTCGAGTCATTGACATTTGAACACCCATAACTGAAGGGAAAGAGTGGCATGAGCATCATGAACTCATTTGCACAGCCCCGAGTATTATGGGATAATGAAAGAGCCCATTGATCATACCACCCAAGGTTTTGACTCAAAGAAAAAAGGCACGAACATTTCGGGAACAAGTGTAAGGCCATTTTTGTTGCAAAATGAAAAGATTTGAGCTCGTTTAACCAAGATTCCAGATCTGAAAAATTTAATTTTCCCTAAGATATTTTTACTGACTTTAAGGAAAATGCTAAGTTCATGTTAATCTTCATTGTTGAGGTTAGCATGCTTGGCTTAGAGAGGTTTTGAAAACCAATTTTTTGATAGCCATCAAACATGCATTTAGACAAGGAGAAGACAATGAACATACAAGGTGATGGCACCTAACATGAATGGGGATGCTAACTTTACCAATGGTCTAAACAAAGAAAGTGTTATACATTTTGACAAAAAAATGTTATGGGTGCTGAATAGGACAATGATTCATGACAAAATGCAAGCTAACATATAAACATGCTTGAAATATGCTGGGCTAAGGATTCATATGTGGATTAACCATAACAAGATGAATGGATATGGCATAAAATGCATAAGTAAGAGATATCAAAATAATGAGGATGAAATGAGTTATTTTGCACATCCAAAAAGGAATTAAGGCATCCAAATCCTAAACTACCACAACCAAAAACCATAATATTGCATGATAATCCTAAGAGGGTGATGGAAACATTGAGAGCTCACTAAAATGATGAAGGTGCTAAAAAACAAAAAATAAAAGTGATAAAGCAGAAAGTTATACCAATAAGACTTTAATTTTGGCCAAATAGAGCAGTAGAGATGGCTTGAATTTCCGTAGTTTCCTTGTTGTTAATAAGCAGGAAACAGAGAGAAACAATGAGGCTTTTGTTATGGTATAGATGAAGGTGATTTTAAAATGTGTAGAGGTTGAGAGTGAGTGTTTTGGGGCTATTTTTGGGCACTAAGTGAAGAGCTATAGGATTTGGTTTTCTTGATGTGTCAAATGTGTTTTTATAAGCTAAAACAAGTTAGAATCTCCCCTTTTCAGCTGAGATATCAGTGGTCTACTTATACTAGCATTTTGGAGCTAAATTGGAGGTGTTTTTGTCATTTCTCAAGGTAGACAAAGTGATGTCAGCTTAGTGGCTATAGAGTGGCTATAGGGGTAACTTGCTACCAATATGATGGACATAAGGTGGCTGGTTTCAATTTTAAAATGATTTTTCAGCAAATAGGGTGGCTGATGGTGATCTTGGTTAACAAATTAGGGAGAAATAGGGTGATCACGTGACATTAACCTTTTTGATCTAATTTAGACTTCAAAAATGTTTTGATTAATTCAAAAGTCCATTCATAATCTGATATGAGTTTTGATTTTTTCTAATGCAAACAAATAACTTAAAATCGAGTTTTAGGTCAATGAAGAATGAGTAAAAAATTCTCGAATCGCGAAAAATGGCCTACATGTATTGATACATTATAAAATGTATCGATATATTTGGTCAAAAAACCTTAAATGTATCGATATAATAAACATTGTATCGATACTATAAACCATTTTATCGATACTATGAACCATTGTATTAATACATGTTGATATGTATCGATACATTTCTTTACAGAATACATGTTTTGGTTTCGCATGGCCTAGTATCGATACATGAGCTCCTGTATCGATACATAATTTATACATTGCATTGATACAAATGGGGACATTCAAATTTTTGGATCGTTAGAGTATTGCATCGATACATGAGAACCATGTATCAATACATTCAAGCAAAATTATGAATTTCCTTATATCTTTTACCTCTAGACACCTTGAACTGCATCCTTTCACACCCATGCCCTAGGTTGCTAAAAAATTAGCCTAGACAAATAAGGTGTCTATAGCTACCCCTTCTTTGACTGTTGCTAGGAATCAGAATAGGACAATGACAAATATACACTATTTTGTCTAGGATGGAATGACTCCTCAAAACACCTTCAAAGAAATAAATTGTAATTAATACTTTGCTATGATAAGTGCAGTGTATTAGCAGCAATCCTAATAAAGGTTTAAGTGAATTTTGTAGGGTTTGCCCATCCTACTTAGGTATTAGGTTTTCTAAGGTTTAAACCCCTTAAGCAAAAGTAAAGTAACATGATTTTTGATATGGGTGCTGCCATGTAAACTTTGACTTAAACTTAGGTGCCACCAACTTGTGTGGGCTTTGATTTGAATATTGGTAGCTTGTACGGGCTTTGACTTAGACTTAGGTGCCACTAGCTTTTGTAGGATTTGACTTGGACTTAGGTGCCACTAGCTAAAAATGTGCCACAGGTTTATAAGCGTTGAAGAGGTGCCACTTACTTGTGGTCTTTGAAAAGGATGCCATTAACTTGTAGGCTTTGAAAAGAGTGCCACTAACTTATAGGCTTTTGGAAAGGTGCCACAATTTATAGGCTTTGAAGGGGCGCCACTGATTTGTGGGCTTTGAATCTACTAACTTAAAAGCTTCGAAAAGGCACCACTGACTTATGGGCTTTAAAAGGGGTGCCATTGACTTGTGGGCTTTAAAAAGGGTGCCACTAGCTTATGGGCTTTGAAAAAGGTGCCCCTGACTTATGGGCTTAAGAAGGTTTCTTGAGAGGTGCCTCTTAAATAATGCTTGGTTTACGAAGCTTAGAGTTCTTACCAGGGAATCCTTAGAGGTTTGCTGAACCTGCTTGAAGTAACATTATAAAAATCATGTTGTTTGATGGTAATGTGAATACCTGATTTGAATGCTATCATAATTGCATAGGTGAAGTCTAATATGAGGGATAGCCGTAGTTTTTCTTGTATGTCATTCAGACTCTCATAAGGATGGCAATTCATCTTTTTTGCAACTATAGCCGGGAATTTTCCTAATCCTGCTAGGGATTATCGGTTATCCTAACTCCATTGAGGATATGACAAAAGTCTATTCTTAAGAATTTAGATTATTGCGTCTCTTGATTCGGGAGGCTCAATCATTTTTTTTGACATTTAGAAGGCATTGTCAACAATTTGGAGTTATTTAACTTATTAGGTTGATGTCTCTGTTTTCGATAGGGTTCTGACAAAACACATGGGTTGATTTTTGTTTAGCTTAAAATGTTTTTTTCTTGAGATATGGCTTGTGAAAGTAAGAAATGGTTTGGTGTATCGTCATGTTGAGTAGGTGTCTGAACGTGAAAAGTACAAGATCTTGACGATCAGGGTGTGAGCAGAGTTCCTTATACTTTTCCTTTTGATATAGTATCAAGATGTATTGATGTATATTTTAGTTGATTGTCAAACATTACTAACTAAATGGCAAGTGCAATGTGAATTGTACGAGGCTTAAAAGAAACAAGGCAATATTTATTCATGACAACAAAGAGACATAACTTGACATATCTTTTGACAAATAAGTGATACAGTAGCCAGAAGGATGATTTTTTGGGTGAAAGATGCTTCTGGCAATCATAACATGGATGTTCTTTAGGTGTTTTTTAGGATCTTTCTCGAATAATAAATGTGACTAGTATGAGTTAATCTTCAGAAGATCCCCAGGATTGCTTTGCATTGTCCTATAGGTGCTCTCAGTTTATGCCCTATCAAAATTGATCTTTTCATGTCGCCCTTATAGGTTTTCAATTGTAGTCAGGTTGGCTGCCCAGATGCCCTTTTTGAATTTTCATCTAGAACCCTTTTTTTCATTTTTTTTTGTTTTTTGTCTTTATTTTTTTGTTTTCATTTTTTTTGTTTTTTTTGTTTTTATTTTTTTGTTTTCACTTTTTTTAAGGTGCCATTTTAGGTTTTCGCCCTCTATATGTAATATTTCTTGATTAAGTCTGAGTTGACTAGGTTGGGCAAGACATTGCCATCCATTTTTGACAAGATTAGGGCCCCTCCGGATAAGGCTTGCTTCACGACATACAATCTTTTTCAATTACGGGTTTATTTGCCTCGTGCATCTTTGTGAATTAAAAAGATCTTCTTTAATACTAATTAACTTAGGTGAATTTGTCATGGGCACATGTTTTTGTCATCGGCTCGATCATGCGTCTTTGATACATTTAACCATGATGAATGCTTTCATGCATTTTTCCCTGATGAGGTTGAGTGGTCATATCTGTTCTTAACCTATTCAGCTTCTTCAAGTTTAGTTTCCATCAAAACTCTAAGAAAAGGGATCTCAACTTTGATAGGCAATACAATTTCCATCTTATAGACAAAAGAAAGTGGGGTAGCACTCATGGAAGTGTGACTTAAGGTCCAATAGGCATGAATGCAAAAAATAACTTCTTATGCCAGTTTTTGTAAGTCTCGACCATTTTCTCAGCTATTCTTTTAATAATTTTGTTAGCTGCCTCGACTGCCCCATTCATCTTTAGGTAATAAGGGGTAGAATTATGATGTTAGATCTTGAACTATGAACAGATCACTTGTATTATTTTATTGTTTAAGTTGCTTGCATTGTTTGTGATGATTTTGTTCGGGAGGCCATATCTACAGATGATGTCCCACTTGACAAACTTACAGATGGTCTATCTAGTGACATTAGCATACAAGGTAGCCTCCACCCATTTGGTGAAATAATCAATCACTACCAAGATCAAAAAATGCCCATTGGAAGCTTTAGGGGTGATTGGCCAGATCACGTCCATGCCTTAGATGGAGGAGGGCCATGGGGTTGTCATGACATGAAGTGGCATAGAGGGACATTGATCTTGCTTGCATAGATTTGACACTTATGGCATTTTCAGGCATAATTGACGCAATCTCTCTCGAGGGTCAACCAATAATAACTTAATTTCATGATTTGCTTGGCCATCTGATGTCCATTAGCATATGTGCCACAAATCCTTTTATGAATTTCTTCTATGATCTTTTTGGCTTCAGGGGTCTCAATGCATCTAAGCAATACTTGATCGTGACTCCTTTTGTATAAGATTATTCCATTAAAAGGAAATCCCATAGCCATCCTTCTGATAGTCTTTTTATTAGTCTCAGTTGCATGTTTAGGATCTTGCTGATCCTTAATGGTAGCCATCCTTCTCTTTTTTAACACTATGATAATGAACCAAAGTTGCATAGATGCTCATCGGGATGGGAGCAACATTCGACTCTTGGTTGACTTTAAAGATGGATGACAAGGTAGCCAAAGCATTAGCTATTTGGTTCTCTTCTCGAGGTAAGTGTCAAAAACTAATATCATCAAATTCTTTCCTAAGCTATGCTATTAGCTTCCCATACTGCATTAGTTTGGCATCGCAAGTTTGCCATTCCCCTTTTAATTGATAGATGACTAGGGCTGAACCATTGCACACCTATAATGTCTTGACATTCCTCTCAATGGTTGCTTAAAGCCTTAAGACATAAGCTTCATATTCTGCGATATTATTTGTGCAATCAAAATTTAGCCTTGTTATGAATGGATAATGACTCCCATTTGGTGACATCAATATTGCCCCAATTTCATATCCTAAAATGTTTGATGCTCCATCAAAATACATCTTGCAAGATCGATCTTGGTTAAAGGCATTTTCATCTTTAGAAATGCACATTAGATCTTTATCTGGGAAGTCAAAACTTAAGGGTTCATAATTATTTACTGCTCAACTTGCCAAAAAATCAGCTATCGTACTACCTTTGATGGCCTTTTGACTAACATAGGCAATGTCATATTCAGAAAGTAGGACCTGCCATCTAGCCAACCTTCCTGATAGTGTAAGGGCTTTGCATAGATACTTGATAGGATCAAGCCTTGCAATCAACTAAGTGCTATGATATAGCATGTACTACTTGAGTTTGATGGTTATCCATACTAAATCATAGCATAACTTCTCAACTATGGTAATTTACATCTGGGAAGTTATTGCCATGCCAATGAAAAGGGTTACTCACGAAGGTGGATAGCTCACTTCCTCCTAATGATTGGGTTATAACCATGCCATGGAGTTTGGCGGGACACTAATACAAATGGAAGTGTGTGGTGTGTGATAAGGAAATGATTAAACCCTTTTGTTTACTTTTGTATTACCATTTTTATTAAATTGATGATTATTCGAAAATAAGATAATCCTAACAATCATGCCAAACAAAATATTAGTTGACAAAACAAAAAAAAAGTCATTGTTAAATAATGATCGAAGATCAAAAAAATTAGGAACCTAGCAAGACACGACTAGTTATTGGCCCAACTTTCTATAATATCCCTAGTGGAGTCACCAAGCTATCACAATGTGCCTCGAGGTAGATCCTCATTGATCTATGGGTGTATACGACTTAAAACATTATCTAACTAAGAAATGTCTTCTTGACCAAGACTTTTCTTTTGCCCAAGACTTTTCTTTTGCAATGTGACTAGAATAAGAAAGTATGAATTCTCGACTTGTGATACAATAAAGGAGACCATAAGATGAATCGCTTATCTTATTGATCTCAGATGACCATTACAAAGTGGCCAACGCTTGCAGTTGCCACCAATCATTTCAAGCTAGGCATGACTGAATCCCTATTGAAATCTATGTTCTGAGTTACGAAACTCATAGCACCGATCCTGTGGTCTACGTAGTACAAATATTTACCGTTTAGGATTGGGAGTTGATTACACATGATGAGGCATGAACCTTCTCGTAACGCCCGAAATCAGTACCTTACTAGTTATATCTTATCTCAATTTTGATTCTTTCGGTCTTAACTCATCATAATTTTGATATAACCCCCTTTTAATGCATGAATTTTGTAGAAATACAAATCCAGGCTTTGATGGAAAGATTTAATCTCATAGGCATCCCAGAGAGATGTGGAATATAGGGATTTTCAATAAAAATGACCTCTGAATTTTATGTTAAAAAATGAAATATTCCACTTTAGGCACTAGAGAGATACCCACACTTAATATTACCTTCAATTTTATTTGAAATGATTGGAAAACATGAATGCAAATAATCATAAAAAAGAAATCACGTTAGTAAGGCAACAAATGAAGTTACATGCAATGGATCATTCAATGCAATAATAAAGAAAAGGAATGGACTATTGGAATTTATCTCACAATTGGCATCGGTTATCTAGGAATAATCGAATTGACAATTTTTGAGATGCATCTAGTTTTCTTGATTAAATGAGGTTTGTTTAACATATTCATGGAAGTCCAGGAAAGAAAAAAATTTAATTATAGTTAAAATACAGGGTTTGAATATCCTTTCGAAAAGATGGGGTTGGAGCATCCCGATGGATAAAAAGTAACTTTGATAAAGGATGATTTTTTAATCTTGATAATTTTGAAAAGTGAGGTTGGAGTATCCCCTCGGAAGGTTGAGATTAAAGCATCCCTGTGGATGACAAATCATTTTGACAAGAGAAGATTTCTCAATTTTGACAATTTTGAAAAGTGGGGTTAGAGTATCCCCAAAACTGACACATCTAATACTCTTTAGAGAAGTCAAGTTAGTAGACTTAAGTTGACAAAACATTGTGATTTACAAAATGTGTGAGCATTTTGACAACTTTTAGCAAAAGAAATTATTGTGAATGAGGATGGTAAAGATGTAAAATATGTTTGTGCCTAGATACAAGCCTATGGGCAGTCAAAGCATGTTCCTGAGGCTAATCAAGGTGATATGGTGACATTCGAAGGTTTCAAGATGAAACCCAGGAAAATAACTCAATTTTGACCATAACCAAAAATAGGGGATAGCATTGCACTTCCTACTTCCTGAATTTATTCTAAATTGGTTTGAAGGCTTTAGAGGGTGGACAAGATACCATTAGAATGGTAACTTGATGAAGGTCAATCCAAAAATATTCCAAACATTCCAAAAAGTCACTTTTCGGGGGAATAAATTTTCAAGTTCGAATTAATTTCACTGCCGGTAGAGCATAGGAGGGACAAAGTGTGTCAACATTTGAAAAATCATTTCAGATGCATTTGATATCGAACAATTGAAAATAATACCTATCCAGAAAAGGAATTTCATTAATTTTTTTTGGGAAAAATGCTTGAAAGTTTTGGAAAAATCATTTAGCAGGTCTGAAAGGCCAAGCCAGAATGCATTTTGTTAACTTTAGGGATTCCAAATAGTCTAGGTTTGAAAAATCATAACTCTTTCATCCGGACTGATCTAGGGGTGAGCATGACCTCATTTTAAAGATATGTTGATATATTTTTAGAGAAAAATATTATGAAATTCACAAAAAATCATTTGGGACTTTAAAATAATTTTTCAATTTGTAATAGTGCTACTATTAATAGGGGACAAAGTAAAGCAAAGGATATTTCTTATTTTCCTTATGTCTGCGGGTCCAAACTTAAGTCATTAAGATTTAAATGTCCATGACTGAAAGGAAAGAGTGGCATGAGCATCACAAGCTCATTTGGATAGCCCTAGGGTATTTTAGGGTAATGCAACTGCTCATTGATCATACCATTCAAGGTTTCAACTAAAAAATAAGGCACAAACATTTCGGGAACAAGTGTAAGGCCACTTTCATTGCAAAATTAAAGAATTTGAGCTCGTTTAATCAAGATTCCAGATCTGGAAAACTTAATTTTCACCAAGATATTTTTGCTAACTTTAAAGAAAAAACTAAGTTCATGCTAATCCTCATTGGTTAAAGTTAGCATGCTTGGCTTGGGGAGGTTTTGAAAACCAGTTTTTTGGTAGCCATCAAACATGCATTTAGACAAGGAGAAGACAATGAACGTATAAAGGGATGGCACATAACATGAATGGGGATCCTAACTTTAATAATGGTCTAGACAAAAAAAGTGTTATGCACTTTCACATGAAAATGTTATGGGTGCTGAAAATGAAAATAATTCATGACAAAATGCAAGCTAACATATAAATATGCTTGAAATATGCTAGGCTAAGGATTCATACATGGATTAATCATAATAAGATGAATATATATGGCATAAAATGCATGTTCAAGAGCTATCAAAATAATGAGGATGAAATTAGGCATTTTGCATATCAAAAAAGGTATAAAGCATCCAAATCCTAAACTACCACAACCAAAAGCCACAATAATGCATGATAATCCTAAAAAGGTAATGGAAACATTAAGAGCTCACTAAAATGATGAAGGTGCTAAAAAACAAAAAATAAAAGTGATAAAGAAGAAAGTTATACAATAACACTTCAAATTTGTCCTAATAGTTGGAGTAGCAAGGATAGCTTGAATTTTCCTCTTTTCCTTGTTGATAATAAGCAAGTAAAAGAGAGAAACGATCGGGTTTTGGTTCTGGTATGGATGAGGGTGATTTTTAGAATGTATAGAGGTTGAGAGTGAGTGTTTTGGGGCTATTTTTGTGTGTTGAGTGAAGAGCTATGGGATTTGGTTTTCTGGATGTGTGAATATATTTTTGGAAGCTAAATAAGCTAGAATCTCCCCTTTTCAACTAAGATATCAATGGTCTACTTGTCCCAGCATTTTAGAGCAAAATTGGAGGTGTTTTCTATCATTTCTGAAGGAGGATAAAGTGATGTCAGCTTGGTGGCTATAGAGTGGCTGTAGGGAGCAACTTGCTGCCAATGTTATGGACATAGGTTGGCTGGTTTAAATTCCAAAATGATTTTCTAGCAAATAGGTTGGCTGATGGTGATCTTGGCCAACAAACTAGGGAGTAGTAGGGTGATCATGTGACACTGACCTTTTTGATCTAATTTAGACTTCAAAAATGTTTTGATTAATTCAAAAGTCCAAATTCATAATCTCATATGGGTTTTGATCTTTTTGATGCAAAGAAACAACTTAAATTTGAGTTTTAGATCAATGAAAGAGAGTAAAAAATTCCTGAACTATGAAAAATGGCCTGCATGTATTGATACATTATTGAATCTATCGATACATTTGGTCCAAAAACCTTGAGTGTATCGATACAATAAACATTCTATCATACAATGATCATTGTATCGATACTATGGACCATTGTATCGATAATGTTGACATGTATCGATGTATTTCTTTATAGAATACATGTTTTAGTTTTGGCACAATACAAATGGGGGCATTTCAAATTTTTGGATTGTTGGAGCATTGTATCGATACATGAGAACCATGTATTGATACATTCAAGAAAAATTATGAATTTTCTCATATCTTTTGTCCCAGAGAACTTGAATGACGTCCTCTCACGTCTATGCCCCAAGTTGTTAAAAAATTAGCCTAGACAAAATAAGGTCTACAATAGAGCAATAGCTTATCTCCACTATTGAGTCTTTTAAAAATGTCAAAATAGGGTCAGAAGGTCACTAACATCAAGATTGAGACATCCTAAAGCCCGACTACATCTAAAAAATGCATGAAGAGGTCAAGATCGATTTTCATCAGAATGATTGTCAAGAATTGAAGCACATTTGGGACATTTGGGATAACAACGAGAAAGACTTCACTAAAAAGTGCGAGGATATAGTTCTCTTACTTCATGTTTAGTTGGATGATGGCTTATTACGAGTAGCGACATAGTTCTGGAATCTAGCCTACCGATGTTTCACCTCCAATCAATAGGATTTAGTCCTTGCCATTAATGAATACATAGCTTTGCTCAGTATAGGAAAGATTAAGTTTGACTAGATTTACTACAAAACATTATCGCCTCCTCTATTCAAGAAAAGGTTGAGGCAAATTCTTGGAAACGCAAAAGCATGGGTTGACAGTCATGTCAAAGTAAAAAGGAGCAGTGAATGCATCTCTTAGGCCAGCTTGAAAAAGGCCATGGTTAAACTTTTTGACCAAAAGAAAGTTCAAGATGTCTACGCTAGGCAATCTATGGGCTCGTCATATTCCCAAAGACTTTAGGTTATGTAAAGGTGGTAGTCATAGATTTCTTTTCTCGCATATGCTGCGACATTAGCCTTGCTTCCTCCATCATCGCCAAAACTATACACGCCATTAGTTTTTGTAAAAGAACGAAACATGAAGGTTTATCCGATAGGCCCTATTGCTCCAGGTATGGCTCTTAGGTCATCTCTATGTTAGGGAGGAAAGAACTAGGCAAATTTTTTTTCAAGTTCAATCCTCTTTCCATAGTATTAAAGGAATAATATCATCAAGATAAGATAGAAAAGCATTAGGTCGAGGAATTATGAAATATCAAGAAGGAAAACTCATGTGGAGATCCCTATGTGTGTTTCTTTGGTCGATTGTGTACAGATGTGGAGACTACACTTATGTACTACTTCTGAGATCATGGGGAAATACAATTATGCTTCTCTATTGGTATTGCATAAGTTATAGTGCTAGCAATTCATTGCATTCTTTGAAGACTTGGGACATTAGGATTTTAAATATGGAAAGCCCAATTATAAAGCAGAAGTCTAGTTAGTTTTCTAAGCTTGGGAGAATGTCCATTGTATGGAAAAATACTGGAGAGGAAGCCCTACCATGCCTGGATACGAGGAATAGAGACTCTGCCATATCAACGATCCATTGCCACCACTAACTCTAGGATAATAAAAATCCTAATAGAGGAATTGCCTTTTGAGATTGAGCTACTCAAAAAGGAGTTCAAGTAAGAAAAGGCATCTTTTGTCATAGAAATTTCTTGATTTAAAGAGGAAAAGAAAACGGCCAGCTAGAGAAAGATATCTTAGAAGCAATGAAATGGATAAAGTCATTAGAAAAAGGATCGCTTCAAAGATGACCTCGAAAGCCTAACCAAGGATTATGTGATAGTTCAAAAAGCTAACAGTCCAAATGTATTGGCAAGACATCAGTCAAACGGGAAGTGAAAGTTGCCACTCTCAATCGCCAACTGAATTAGCAAAATGAGGAAGTTAGAATTAGTAAAGAAAAATTCATGAGGGCACGTGCTATTGCTTTCACGTACCAATGAAGGAATCAAAGACTAAAGGCCTAAATGCAAGATGTGAGAGCAGCCAGGACTGAAAATGAAGCCCTTACTCATATAATCTAAGAGTTAGAGTAGTCTCTCTAGGTTCATCAAGGTCATAACAATGAACTAACAAGGGCTTCCGAGCAACGTGAATTAGAGTGGCAAGCAATAATCGACCAAGCATATCTGAGTTACCAAATGCAACATCAGCACTTCACTGAACAAGTTCAGATGGCTCAATAAGAGGCGAACGACATGATTGATGCAGCTCAGTCAATAGGGTGAGACA
The DNA here is from genome assembly GCA_038382025.1 of Adansonia gregorii. Classification (NCBI taxonomy): domain Eukaryota; kingdom Viridiplantae; phylum Streptophyta; class Magnoliopsida; order Malvales; family Malvaceae; genus Adansonia; species Adansonia gregorii. The sequence continues at coordinate 31,831 of JBBYHO010536301.1, read as the reverse complement.
TCATACCTGTTAGAGATTGTGAGAAATAACTTTTGGGTTTTCTTGATCGTGTGATTACACAATGTAATCATGTTAGATACTTTCAAATGTAATCATGTCATAAGAGAAAAACCTATTTCTAACTCTATGAATGATGTTGTTGATGAAGCTGTTCCAAAAATCAATTGTCTCCAATGCATATGCATATTTAATTTCACCATTTTTTATTACACCTGCAACTTACATTATCTTAACTCATCATTGCATCATAAATCTTCATTAATAAATACATTTTTAAATAAAAGACTAATACGAGAATTGAGCCATAAAAGTGCAAGGGATTTCGAGTCAATTAGGAAATAAAACCTTAAATCATGCACTGCTACAACACATGATGCCTTAAGTAAATCATGAAGAGTGATCATGAAGCTCGTGTTGAGTGACTTAAGCCAATGGTCAAGGAATCCAAGACCAGATGCTTCATCAGCACTACGAACTGCAAAATCAAATTGCAAAACTTATGGAACTAATGATCGCTTCTATGAAAAAAAAGGGCATACCAGCACTGTCGCAATAAGAAATGATCCTCCCAATGCTCAATGTCCCTCTGTCAATATTCTAGAACCCGCCTAATGGGAAACTAGACAAGAATGACAGCCTGTTCCTATACCTGTCGTGCAGGCTCTACCAGTCAACTACCTAAATCCCATTGCGATAGGTCAATTCATTCTCAGTACTCAAGATGTAGAAGTAGAAGTATCATCAGCATATCTGATAACCCTTAACCATGAGGAACTAGAGAAAATAAAAAGTCAAAAGCCTACCATGATTGCAGCAAAAGTGAACAAATTCTAGCTATTGGAAAAATGCCTCTAAGCTATCAAAAAGAGTGACGAGTTCAGAGTTCTTTATGCATAGTCACTGTCTTTGGTGTCCACCTTATCATTCCCCCAAAGTTTAAGGCTTCAGAGTTTGAAAAATTTAGTGGAACCATCAACCCTTTTGTCTATATCCAAATGTACCTGCAAAAGATGGTTGGGTATAAAAAAATGAAAAGCTCCTCATCCATTGCTTCTAGCATAGCTTTATTAAGGCAGTAGCTCGATGGTATATCGAGTTAGATAATGTGAAAATCCAATCATGGGCCAACTTGGCTAAGGCCTTTCTAAATCAATACCAGTACATGTCAATTGGATGCTGGATTAACTTTCTCTAATGAATTTTGAGAAAAGACCACTAAAAGTTTTAGGCAATACACCCTAAGGTGGAGAGAAGAAATAGCCTGACTATAGCCTCCCTATATAGAAAAAGATGACAGTCACTCTCATTTACACCTTACATGCTTCTTATTATGAGAAACTCGTAGGAAATACCACCAAGAAATTTGCAAATCTAGTCGTCTCTAGAAAGATGATTAACGTAGCCATTAAGAGTGGTAGAATGTCTACTAGGGAAATGTCTGGATCGTGTAAGAAGCCTATTACTGTAAGAAGAATGAAGAGAGGTCAATACTATAAGTTATGCTAGTTCATCTCAGCTAAAATGGCTTCAAATACCCAACCCTTACTACCCAAGGATATTGTATTCTCACCTTGTCACAATACCCTCTCAGCCAATTAATACCATAGCCTATAACCTATCCTTTGCAATCCTATCCAATACACCATAAGGCCACCCTTCATAAGTTCACCAAAATACTAAGCAAACAACCAATAATGCACTTGGCAATTGAGTTGTAAATCAACAAAGGCAATATTTTGATCCTATCCCTATGACCTATAAGGAGCTCTACTAAACCTTACTCTAAAATTATTTAGTGGCCCCAATCTATGTCCTAGAAAAGAAGTGACCATACTCGTAATGGTACAACCTTAACACCCACTGTGAATACCATGCTAGGGCAACAGGGCATGACATTAAAAAGTACATATCTTTCAAATAAAATGTGTAAAATCTAATTAACTCAAAAGTTTTGAAATTCGAGATGAACCAGGGACCAAATGTTGTCGCCAATCCATTACCAAACCATACTGAGCCAGTTGCAAACATGACCGACATTAAGAATAAATATGAAGTCAAGGCAAGTATAGAGGATATAAGGATGCCAATGTTTTAATTTGGCAGGCATTGATTTAGGTCAGGTTGCTTAATGCAAAAGAAAAAGTAGAAGACAAACTCGACAACTTCTATGACTTCCACATAGTTGTAGGTCATACCGTACAAACATGCAGGGAGTTTAGGTCCATGGTTCAAAGAATGATGAATGAAGGCTAGATTGAATTCTATTAGGAAACTACGCTTGCTGCTGAATCTATCAACATGATAAAGGATGAAACCATGCACCACATGACAGGAGAAACTGACCCCTCATTCTTTATGGCAAGTTAAGTCTCGAGATTAGTTTTTTGATACCTACACCAAAGTTAGTGGTGAAGGTTCCTAAACTATTCTCGTATAAGAGAAACAAGCTATCTTATGGAAATACGAGAATCAGGTAGTAATGATCAGAGAACTAACCTCCGTAACTATTGTAATGAAACTGTCAGGAGTTAGTCACCTAACCCATAATGGTAGGTGTTATGCTTCCTCAACTTAAGAAAAATAGAAAGATGATGTGTCTCCAAGCACCACTACCACTCAAGTCCAAGCAAAGAATTTCGAGGTCCAAAAAGTTAAAAAAATAGTGAGTGAAAGAGAAGCCACTGAGTTTTTAAAGTTTATCAAGCACAGTGAATACTGTATTATGGACTAGTTACGCAAATAACCTGCCAAGATTTCTATGCTATCTCTGCTCCTTAATTAAGAGGTCCACCATAATGCATTACTAAAGGTGTTAAATGATGTATATGTGCCACTGGAGATCCCCATGGATAAATTGGATCAGCTAGTGAACAACATCACAGTCGATAATTATATCTCATTCAATGATGATGAGATCCCACTTGAAGGCAGGGGCAGTTATAGAGCTCTGCATATTACTACCTATTGGAAGGGATGTATTTTGCCTAAAGTACTTATAGACAATGGGTCAGCCCTTCATGTCATGCCGATGACTACATTAAGTAAACTTTCTATCGATCAATCCAACATTAAGAGTAGCTACACCATAGTCTGAGCTTTTGATAGAATATGTCATAGAGCAATTGGAAATATCATAATCCAGCTTCAAATAGGCCCATGTACATATAAAGTTAACTTTTAAGTTATGAATATTAATCCATCTTATTACTGCCTATTAAGAGCATCATGGATATATTTTGTCAGGGCTGTCCCATCCTCTTTCCATCAGAAGCTTAAATTTATGATAGTGACAAAGTAGTCACAATCGAGGCTAAAAAAGAAATGATCGCCACTGCTTTCACTGAAGATATCTACATAGAGCCTAATGGAGATGCGCCGAATTCATTATTCCAATCCCTCAAGTTCATTAATGCTATATTTAGGGAAAAAAGATTGCCAATAGTTGAACTGCACCTATCAAAAAGTACCTACTTAGGTTTAAAAGTGACCATTAGCAAAGGTTCCCATGCTAGAAAAGAGTTTGGCAAGAATTTGCAAGGGATGGCCCAAGCTCTACAAGTCATCACTCAAGTCAACAAAAGAAGCTTAGGATCATAGTCAAGAAAGCAGCAAGAAAAAATGATCCGTAACCAGAGGATGACTCAATCATTGGCTCGAGAAGAGGAATCAAAGCCAACAATGTTGTCATCTCTCCATGAGATATTCCATTGGGAGGAAAAATCAATCCAAACCAACCAGAAGAGCAAAAGGCTAAAGATATCTTGATCATCTTAAACAGAGCACTTCATAACCTCTATCTCTAAGATACCAAGCCATAAAATGTGTATCCTTCCACTAAGACTTGCTTTTGATGATGGGGTCATAATGGAAGCCCCTGCACTTTTCCTATCCCTTTCATCTAATGTCAAGAAAGGAAAACCTACCTACCTTTGCCCAAAGGTAGGTAGGTGTCTTATGTACTGGGCACTTTTGCTAAACATTATCAATGAAATGACTTTTGCATATATCATTCCATACTGTGTGTCTATATCACTTTTCAGCCTTTTCGTCTCTATTACTCTTTTGCCTCCATTTTTATCCAAATCCCTTGGTTGTGCGTATGCCTTTTGCCATATTTATTTCTTTACCCTTTTAGGTGTTCTGATGATAGTGATATTGAGGTGTCTAATGGGTTGCTAAAGATCGATTTCAAATAGTCAATTTGTATTAATGAAGTTGATCCTGAAGAAGATTTAGAAGGAAGCTCCATACCACCAAACCTCTTAAGATTAGTTGAGCAAAAGGAGAAGCAGATCATGCCCTATGAAGACCTAATAGAAATTATAAATCTTGGTACTCCAATGGATCAAAAACAGGTTAAAATTGAAACTTCAATAAAGTTGACAACTAACACCGAGCTGATAGACCTACTTCAGGAATATCGATATGTATTCACTTAGTTATATCAAGACATGCTAGGACTAGACACTGATATAGTGGTCCATAAACTTTCCATTAAGTTTGGATGCAAACCAATACTGTAAAAGTTAAGGAGGATGAAGCCGAATATGTTGCTCAGAATTAAAGAGCAAGTTAAGAAGCAATTTGATGCAGGGTTTATCGAAGTAGCCAAATATCTAGAATGGGTTGCTAATATAGTCTCAGCCCCAACAAAAGATGACAAACTATGAATATGCATTGATTATCAAGATCTAAATCAAGCTAGTCCCAAGGATAACTTTTTGTTTACCCTACATTAACACTTTGGTACATAAAAAGCCAAGAATTCTCTATTTTTCTTCATGGATGAATTCTCAAGCTATAACCAAATCAAGATAGCGCTCGAAAACATGAAGAAAACAACTTCTGTAACCATGTGGAGGACATTTTGCTATAATGTCATGCCCTTCAGACTTAAAAATGCTAGGGCAACCTATCAACGGGCCTGGTAGCCCTATTCTATGACATGATGCACAAAGAAATTAAGGTCTACATAGATTACATGATTGCCAAGTCAATAAAAAAGGGTAAGCATGTCATAAACCTTCAAAAGCTTTTTGAATGGCTATGAAAATTTTAACTTAAATTAAATCCTACCAAATGTACTTTTAGAGTCACTTCGAGAATGCTTCTAGGCTTTATAGTCAGCAAAAAAGGGATTCAAGTTGACCTAGACAAAGTCAAAGCCATTCAAGATATGCCACCACCTCAAACCCAAAAGGAAGTGAGAAGCTTTTTAGGGAGACTGAACTATATTGCTAGGTTCATATTTGAGCTCACTGACAAATGCAACCCTATTTTTTAGCTCCTCCATAAACAAATCTGAGAGAGTGCAATGAGGCATGTCAAGAAGCCTCTGATAAGGTCAAACTTTATCTGTCAAGCCCACTAATGTTGGTACTACTAGTGCCCGATCGACTTTAATCCTTTACTTGGCAGTCTTTGACAAGTCTATAGGTTATGTGTTAGGGCAGCATGATAAGTCAGGAAAGAAGGAACAAGCAATCTACTACTTAAGCAAAAAGTTCATAGAATGTGAGTGTAACTACTCCACAATTAAAAAGTTGAGTTGCACTTTGGTGTGGACAACCAAATGACTCAAGCAGTACATTTTATATCACACCACATGGTTGATTGTAAGGCTTAATCCTATCAAGTATCTATGTGAAGCCCTTACATTAGCAGGAAGGTTGGCTAGATGGCAACTCCTATTTTTTGAATACGAAATTGCTTATGGTAGTTAAAAGGCCATCAAGGGTAGTGCGATAGCTGATTTTTTAGCAAGTCAGCAGCAGATGATTATGAACATTTAAGTTTTGAATTCCTAAATGAAGATTAAATGTGCATTTCTAAATATGAAAACACCTCTTACCAAGATGGTTCCTGGAAGATGTATTTTAATAGAGCATCAAACACTCTAGGACATGGAATTGAGGTAATATTGATGTCACCCGACGAAAGTCATTATCCATTCACAGCAAGGCTAAGCTTTGACTAAATAAATAATATGGCAAAATATGAAGATTATGTTATGGGGCTTCCAGCAGCCAGTGAGAAGAATGCCAAGACATTATAGGTATTCGGTGATTCAATCCTAGTCATCTACTAATTGAAAGGGGAATGGCAAAATTGTAATGCCAAGCTGATGCTATATGGGAAGTTGATAGCAGAACTCAAGAATGAATTTGATGATATCAGTTTTTGACACTTACCTCGAGAAGAAAACCAAATAGCCGACGCTTTGGCTATATTGTCATCCATGTTTAAAATTAACCAAGAGTCAGATGTTGCTTCCATCCAGATGAATATCTACAAAACTCCAATTCATGGTAGCATTGAAAAAAAGAAGGATGGCCTACTATGGTACTATGACATCCTTCGTTAGATCAAGGATTAGCACTACCCCAAACATGCAACCAAAACTGATAAAAGGATTATTAAAAGGCTGGCTACAATATTTATTCTTGATGGAAAAATCTTAGACAAGATGAGTCATAATCAAGTATTGATTGATATGTCGATGCTTCTAAAGATAAAACGATCTTAGAAGAAGTTCATGAAGGGATTTGTGACACACATGCTAATGGACATCAGACGGCCAAACAAATCATAAGAAGGAGTTATTACTGGTTAACCCTCGAGAGAGACTACATCAATTTCGCCCAAAAATGCCATAAATGTCAAATATATGCGGACAAGATCAATGTCCCTTGGTGCCACTTCATGTCATGATAGCCTTATGGCCTTTCTCCATGTGGGGCATGGATGTGATATGGCCGATCACCCTTAAAGCTTCCAATGGGCATCGCTTCATCTTGGTAGCAATCGATTATTTCACCAAATGGCTAGAGGCTCCCTCATATGCTAATGTCACTAGATCGACTGTCTATTAGTTTGTCAAGTGGGACATCATCTGTAGATATGGCCTTCCAAACTAGATCATCACAGACAACGTCAAGCAACTTAAACAATAAAATGATGCAAGCAGTTTGCTTACAATTCCAGATCTAGCATCATAATTCTATCCCTTATTGCCCAAAGATGAATGGGGCAAGTGAGGCAGCCAATAAAAACATCTAAAGAATAGTTGAGAAAATGGCTAAGACTTACAACGACTGGCATTAGAAGCTATCTTTTGCACTTCATACCTATCGGACGTCTGTTCGCACTTCTAGGGGTGCTACCCTATTTTCTCTTTTCTATAGGATGGAAGCTGTATTGCCTATCGAAGTCGAGATCCCTTCTTTCAGTGTCTTGATGGAAACCAAACTTGAAGAGGCTAAATGGGTCAAGAATAGATACTATTAGCTCAACTTTATCAAGGAAAAATGCATGAAAGCTATCTGCTATGGTTAAATGTATAAAAAATGCATGATCCAAGCCCACGACAAAAAGATGTGACCATGACAATTTCACCTAGGTGAATTGGTATTGAAAAAGATCCTCCCAATTCATAAAGATGCACGGGCAAGTGGACCCCTAATTAGGAAGAACCATATGTCCTGAAGTAAGCCTTTTCCAGATGGGCCCTAATATTGTCAGAAATGGATGGCAGTGCTTTACCTTACCTAATCAACTCAGATTCTATCAAGAAATATTACACGTTGAGGGTGAAATCCTAAAAAAGCATCCATAAAAAAAAGAGAAAACAATAAAAAAAACAAATAAAAAAATAAAGAAAAAATAAAAAAAGAGGTTTAGATGAAAATCTAAAAATGGTATCTGGGCAACCAACCCGACTACAGTTGAGAACCTGCAAGGGTGACATAAGAAGATCAATTTCGATGGGGCATAGACTAAGATCACTTATAGAACAAAGTGAAGCAATCCTAGGGATCTTTTAAAGATTAGCTCATACTAGTTACATTCATTGTTAGAGAAAGATCCTAGAAAGCACCTAAAGAACATTGATGTCGGGATTGCTAGAGGCAGCTTTCACCTAAAAGTCATACTTTTTACCATCAAATTACTTGTTTGTCAAATAGTATACCAAGTTGTATCTCTTTGTCATCATGAAGAAATATTACCTTGTTTCTCTTAACCCCTATACAATTCAAATTGCACTTGTCAATGTTTGATAATCAACTAAAATATGCATAAGGACATCTCAATATTACATCGAAAGGAAAAAAAAAGCATAGGGAACTTTGCTCACACCCTGATCATCAATACCATGCATTTTTTGCGTCCAAACACCCGCTCGACATGACCATACACCAAACCATTTCTAGCTTTCACAAGTCACATCTCAAGGAAAACCATTTTAAGTTAACCAAAAATTAACCCATACATTACCATAGACATCAACCTAATCAGTCAAATAGTTTCCAAATTGTTGGCAATGCCTACCAATTGTCAGGAAAATGATTAAGTCTTTCGAATCAAGAAATGCAATAATCTAAATTCTTGAGAATAGATTTTTTGTTGCATCCCCAATAGAGCCGAGATAACCTACAATCCCCAGCAGGATTAGGAAAATTCCTATCCATAGTTGCAACAAAGACGAATCGCCATCCTATGAGAGTTTGAATGACGTACAAGAAAAACTATGACCATATCCCATATTAGACTTCACATCATGTAATCATGATAGCATTCCACATCATGCATTCACATTACCATCACACATCATAATTTTTGCAATGTTACTTTAAGCCAGGTTCATCAAACCTCTAAAGATTCCTTGGTAAGAACTTTAAGCTTTGTAAACCAAGTGTTATTTAGGAGGCACCTATTAAGAAACCTTCTTAAGCCTACAGAAGCTGATGGTAACAAACTTGTCTGTAAACAATCGAATGCTAATCATACCCACATCAAGCCCATAAGTTAGTGGCACCTTTCCAAAAGCCCATAAGTTAGTGGCATTTTTCCAAAAGCCCACAAGTTAGTGGCACCCTTTTCAAAGCCCATAAGTCAGTGGCATCATTTTCCAAGCCTATAAGTCAGTGGCACCTCTTCAAGGCCCATAAATCAGTGGCAGTTTTCCAAAAGCCCATAAGTCAGTGGCATACTTTTCAAAGCCTAGAAGTCAATGGCACTCTTTTTAAAGCCCCCTTGCCTATAAGTTAATGGCACCCCATTTTCAAAGATCACTAGTCAATGGCACCCTTTTCAAAGCCCACAAGTCAGTGGCATCTTTTCAAAGCCCATAAGTTAGTGGCACCTTTCAAAGCCTACACAAGTTGGTGGTACTTAATCTGAGTCAAAGCCTGTACAAGCTACATCCAAGTTAAAGCCTACACAAGATGGTGGCACCTAAGTCTAAGTCAAAGCTCATATAAGCTAGCGGCACTCAAATCAAGCCTACATGAGCTGATGGCACCTAAGTTTAAGTCAAAGTTCACATAGACTGGTGCGACCCCCATAAAAAATCCACTTTACTCTGCACTTGCCTAAGGAGGTCAAACCTTAGAAAACCTAACACCCTAGTAGGGAAGGCAAACCCTACAAAATTCACTTAAGCCTCTATTAGGATCATTGCCAATACACTGCAGTTATCACAGCAAAGTATTGATTACAATTTATTTTTGTCAAGTATTTTTGGGAGCATCATTGGACCCTAGATAAAATATCTATTTGTCTTTGCCTTATTCCTAATTCTCAACAACAGCCAAAAAAAGAGAGGGTAAACACCTTATTCTTCAATGTATCAATAAATGCATGCCATTTTTTGTAATTCAAGAATTTTTTACTTGTCCACCATTAATCCAAAACTTGATTTTAAGTCATTTCTTTGTATTAGAAAAGATCAAAACCCATATCAGATTACGAATTTGGTCTTTTGAATTAATTAAAATATTTTTGAAGTCTAAATTTGATCAAAAAGGTTAATGCCTCATGATCATCTTATTTTTCCCTAGTTTGTTGACTAAGATTGCCATCAACCACCCTATTTGCTGAAAAATCATTTCAGCATTTAAATTCACCACCCTATGTTTATCACATTGGTAGCAAGTTGCTCCCTACAGCCACTCTATAGCCATCAAGCTAACATTACTTTGTCTCCCTTGAGAAATGTCAAAAACACCTCTAATCTGGCTCCAAGATGCTAGTATAAATAGACCACTTATATCTCAGCTGAGATTTTGGAGATTCTAGCTCATTTTTAGCTTCCAAAACATATTCACACATTAAGAAAACTAAATCCTATAGCTCTTCACTCAGCACCCAAAAATAACCCTAAAACTTTCACTCTCAAACACTACACATTCTAAAAATCACCTTCATCCATACTAGAACGAAAATCTCATTATTTATCTCTTTTTCTTACTTATTAACAATAAAGGAAAGAGGGAAATTCAAGCCATCTCTGCTACTTCAACTGTTTGGCCAAAAATTAAAGTTTTTTTTGTATAACTTTCTACTTTATCATTTTCATTTTTTTCAGCATCTTTATTATTTTAGTGAGATCTCCATGTTTCTATCACTCTTTTAGGATTCTCATGCATTACTGTGGCTTTTGGTTGTGGTAGTGTAGGATTTGGATGCCTTAATGCCATTTTGATGTGCAAAATGCCTCATTTCATCCTCATTATTTTGATAGCTCTTACTCATGCATTTTATGCCATATCCATGCATCTTGTTACGACTAATCCATGCATGAATCATCTTGTCATGAATCATTGTCATTTTTAGCATCCATAGCATTTTCTTGTAAAAAAGCATAACACTTTCTTCGTCTAGACTATTGGTAAAGTTAGCATCCATAACATTTTCTTGTAAAAAAGCATAACACTTTCTTCGTCTAGACTATTGGTAAAGTTAGCATCCATAACATTTTCTTGTAAAAAAGCATAACACTTTCTTCGTCTAGACTATTGGTAAAGTTAGCATCCCCATTATGTTATGTAACATCCCTTTGTATGTTTATTGTCTACTTCTTATCAAAGTGCATGTTTGATGGCTATAAAAAAAACTAATTTTCAAAACCTTCCCAAGCCAAGCATGCTAACCTTAACCAATGAAGACAAGCATGAACTTAGCATTTTCCTTAAAGTTAACTAAAAAATTCTTGGGGAGGATGAAGTTTTCCAGATCTATAATTAGGATTAAACGAGCTTAAAACTTTCGATTTTCCAATGAAAATGGCCTTGTACTTGTTCCTCAAATGTTCATCCCTTATTTTTGAGTCAAAAACTTAAGTAGTATGATCAATGAGCTGTTTCATATCCCAAATTTCTCCAGGGCTGTGCAAATGAGTTCACGATGCTCATACCACTTTTTCCCTTCTGTCATGGACATTCAAATCTCAATGACTCGAGTTTGGGCCTATAAACATAGAGAAAATAAGAAATATCCTATCCTTTGCTTTGTCCCCTACTGGCAGCATCACTGTTGCAAATTGAAAAATCATTTTAAAATCTTAAATGATTTTTCATGAATTTATAATATTTTTCTATGAAAGTTTGTCTAAATATCTTTAAAACAAGGTTCACCGCCAGATTAGTTCGGATGAAAGAGTTATGATTTTTCAAACCTAGACTATCTAGAATCCCTAAAGTTAATAAAATGCATTCTGGTTAAGCCCTTTTTGCCCAATAAATGATTTTTCCAAATCTGTCCAACATTTTTCCTAAAATGTTCATGAAATTCCCTTTTTGGAAAGGTATTATTTGCAATTTAGATACCAAATGAGTCTGAAATGATTTTTCAAATTTTGACACACCTTTTCCCTCCCATGCTCTATCAGTAGCATAATTAACCCAAATTTGAAAATTTATTTCCCTATAAAGTGATTTTTGGGATATTAGGAATATTTTTAGGTTGACCTTCGTAGAGTTACCTTTCTAATGGTATCTTGTCTACCTTTAAAGCCTTTAAACCAATTTAGAATAAATTCTGGAAGTGGCACTGCATGGTGATGTCCCTTATTTTTGATTATGGTCAAAATTAAGTTATTTTCCCTAGCTTTGTCTTGAGACATTCAAATGTCACCATATCACCTTGATCAACTTTAAGAATATGCTTTGGCCTCCCACAAGCTCGTATCAAGGCGTGAATATATTTTACATCTTTACCATCCTCATCATAATAGTTTCTTTTGCAAAAGTCGTAAAATGCTCATTTTAAATCATAAAGTTTTATCAACCTAAGTTTTCCAACTTGACTTCTCTAAAAGAGCGCTATACGTGTCACTTTTGGGGAATATCCAATCCTGACCTTCCGAAGGGATACTCCAACTTTACTTTTCAAAATTATCAAGATTTAAAAATCTTCTTTTGTTAAAATTATTTGTCATCCACGAGGATACTCTAACCCTTTTCTTCCAAAGGAATGTTCTAACCTCGCTTTTCAAAATTGTCAAGATTTAGAAATCTTTATTTGTCAAAATTATTTGTCATCCATAGAGATGCTCTAACCTTATCTTTTTAAGGGAATACCCTAACTCTATCTTTCAACTATAATTAAATTTTTCTCCTTTTTAGGCTTCCATGAATATGTTAAGAAAACCTCATTCAATCAAAGAACTCAACTCCACCTAAAAATTATCAATTCAGTTATTCCCAAATAATCAATGCTAATTATGAGATAAATTCCAATAGTTTATCCCTTCTTTTTATAACTACATTGAATGGTTCATGTTATGTTACTTCATTCGTTGCCTTACTAACGTGATTTCTTTGTGATGATTATTCGCATTCATATTTTCAAATCATTTCAAGTAAAATTAAAGGTAATGTTCCATGAGTGTATCTCTCCAATACCAAAAATGGAATATTCCATTTTTAAAGTAAAATCCAGAGGTCATTTTTATTAAAACTTTTTGTATTCCCCATCTATCCGAGGCATATATGAGATTAAATCATTTCATCAAAACCTGGATTTGTATTTCTATAAAATTCATGCATTACAAGAGGGTTATAACAAAATAATGACGAGTTAAGATTGAAACAATCAAAACTAAAATAAGGCATAATGAGTAAGGCACCGATTTTGGGCATTGCGAAGAGGTTCGTGCTTTATCATACGTATCCAACTCCTAAACTTAAATGGTGAATCGTTGTACCACACAGACCATAGGAATAATGTTTTAAGTTTTGTAACTCAAGAAATAGGTTTTAATAGGCATCCAATCATGCTTAGCCTAAAATGATCGGTGGTGACTCCAAGTGTTGGCTACTTTGTGATGGTCACCTGAGACCAATAAGATAAGTGATTCATCTTACGGTCCTCTTCACTGTATCATAAGTTGAGAATCTATACTTTCTCAGTCTCATCACATTATAAAGGAAATGTCTCAGCCAAGAAGACATCTCCTAGTCAAAAAAATATTTTAAGTCGTATACACCCATAGATCCATATGGATCCACCTGGGGGTATGTTGCGACATGTTATAATCAAAGACCATCTATCAATTGAGACAAACTTGGATTGTCGTAATAATATTCATTTTTTTATGACTGGGCACCAGAATCCAATTTTCCTCATTGCGATACATGAAATTGATCCTTTTGTTTGGTAAGAAAACCTTTTTTTTCCATATTTTCCATAGAATCAATGTTCGTCCATCAAAAGAGGCAAACTTAGATTCTCATAATAATCTCCATTTTTTTATGAATCGGCATGACAATCCTATTCTTCTTATTAGGATACATGATACTGGTGCTTTGGCTTTCCAAGAAAACCTTTTTCGCCCACTTTTTTCCTTAGAATCAAAGTTTATCCCTCAGCTGAGATAAACAACGATTCTCATAATAATCTCCATTCTTTCTAAGACTAGGCACTACAAATTGGGATCACAATATTGGTGCTTTGATTTTTCAAAAGAAGCTTTTCTCTCCACCATTTTTCTTATAATCAAAGTTCATTTGTTAAGTAAGATAACTTTTGATTCTCGTAGTAATCTTCATTCTTTTATGATTAGGCACCATAATCATGTCTTCCTCATTAGCATGCTTGATACTGATGCTTTGGTTTGGCAAGAAAATATTTCTTTCCATATTTTCAATAGAATTAAAGTTCACCCATCAAATGAGACAAACTTGGATTCTTGTAATAATCTTTATTTTTTATGTGAATTGGCATGACAGTCATGTTCTCCTCATTGGGGTACATCATATCGGTGCTTGGCTTTCCAAAAAAAATGTTTCCCTCAACCATTTTCCTTATAATCAAAGTTAATCCATCAAATGAGACAAACATAGATTCTAGTAATAATATTCTTTTTTTTGGTGATTGGGCACCATAATCATGTTTTCCTTATTAGGACACATGATACTAATGTTTTGGTTTGGCAAGACGAGCTTTTCTCTCCATCATTTTCCTTATAATCAAAGTTATCTGTCAAGTGAGACAAACTTAGATTCCCATAATAATCTTCATTCTTTTATGATTGGGCACCATAGTCATATTTTCCTCATTGGGATACTTGATACTGATGCTTTGGTTTGGCAGGAAAAGCTTTTTTTTCCATATTTTTAATAGATTCAAAGTTCATCCATCAAATAAGATGAACTTGGATTCTCGTAATAATCTCTAGTTTTTTATGTGAATTCGCATGACAATCATGTTCTCCTTGTTGGGGTACATGATATTAGTTCTTTAGTTTTCCAAAAAAGCTTTTCCCTTTATCATTTTCCTTATAATCAAAGTTCATCCATCAAATGAGATAAACTTGGATTCTCATAACAATATTCCTTTTTTTTGGTGATTGAGGCACCACAATCATGTTCTTCTTATTAGGATACATGATACTAATGTTTTGGTTTAGAAAGAATAGCTTTTCCTTCTACCAATTTTCTTATAATCAAAGTTCATTCATTAAATCAGACAAACTTGGATTCCCGTAATAATATTCATTTTTTTTATGATTAGGCACCACAATCATGTTTTCCTTATTAGGATACATGATGCTGATGCTTTGGTTTGGCAAGAAGAGTTTTTCTCTTCACTGTTTTCCTTATAATCAAAGTTCATCTATCAAATAAGACAAATTTGGATTTTTATAATAATCTTCATTCATTTGTGATTGGGCAACACAATCATGCTTTCCTCATTAGGATACTTAAACAGATGCTTTGGTTTGGCAAAAAAAGCTTTTCTTTCCACATTTTCCATACAATCAAAGTTCATTCGTCAAATAAGATAAACTTGGATTCTTGTAATAATATTTATTTTTTTTGTGATTGGGCACCAAAATCATCTTCTCCTCATTAGGACAAAAGATATTGATGCTTTGGTTTGGCAATAAAAGCTTTTCTTTCCATATTTTCCATTGAATCGAAGTTCACCCACCAAATAAGATAAACTTGGATTCTCGTAATAATCTCTATTTTTTCTGTGAATCAATAACACAATTAGGTTTTCTTTATTAGGATACATGAAATTGGTGCTTTGGTTTCCCAAGAGACGTTTTTCCCTCAACCATTTTCATTATAATAAAAGTTCATCCATAAAATGAGACAAACTTGGATTCCCATAATAATATTCATTGTTTTGTGATTGGGCACCATAATCATATTCTCTTTATTAGGATACACGATGCTGATGTTTTGGTTTGGCAAGAAGAGCTTTTCTCTCCATCGTTTTCCTTATAATTAAAGTTCATCTATCAAGTGAGACAAACTTAGATTCTTATAATAATATTTATTCTTTTGTGATTTGGCACCATAATCATGTTTTCCTCATTGGGATACTTGATATAATGCTTTGGTTTGGCAAGAAAAGCTTTTCTTTCCACATTTTCCATAGAATCAAAGTTCATTTGTCAAATGAGAGAAACTTGGATTCTTGCAATAATATTCATTTTTTTATGATTGGGAACCATAATCATGTTCTCCTTATTGGGATATATGATGCTGATGCTTTGGTTTGGCAAGAAAAGCTTGTCTTTCCATATTTATCAAAGTTCCTCCCTCAAATGACAGAAACTTGATTTCTCATAATAATCTCTATTTTTTTTGAATCGGTTCATAAATCATGTTCTCATCATTATGATACATGATATTGGTGCTTTGGCTTTCCAAGAAAAGCTTTTGCCTTTATCATTTTCTTTGGAATCAAAGTGTATCTGCCAACTGAGACAAATGACTATTCTTATAATAATCTTCATCTTTTTTATAGTTAGGCACTACAATCATGTTCTACTCATTGGCATACATGATTTTGGTGCTTCGGTTTTGCAAGAAAAGCTTTTGTCTCCAATATTTTCCTTATAGTCAAAATTCATCTATAAAGTAAGAGAAACTTGGATACTCATGATGATCTTCATTTTTTTGTGATTGGGCACCACAATCATGTTTTCCCCATTAGGATACTTGATACTGATGCTTTGGTTTGGCAAGAAAAGCTTTTCTTTCCATATTTTCCATAGAATTAAAGTTCATCTATCAAATAAGATAAACATGGATTCTCATAATAATCTCCATTTTTATGTGAATTGGCATGACAATCCTGTTCCCCTCATTAGGATACATGATATTAGTGCTTTGGCTTTCCAAGAAAAGCTTTTCCCTCTACCATTTTTCTTATAATGAAAGTTCATCCATCGACTAAGACAAACGATGATCTCGTAATAATCTCTATTTTGTTTGTGATTGGGCACTACAACTATGTTCTGCTAATTGGGATCATGATATTGTTGCCTTGATTTTACAAGAAAAGCTTTTCTTTCTACCATTTTACTTATAATCAAGGTTCATTTGTCAAGTGAGGCAAACTTGGATTCTTATAATAATCTTCATTCTTTTGTGATTGGGCACCATAATCATGTTTTCCTTATTGGGAAACTTGATATTGATGCTTTGGTTCGACAAAAAAAGCTTTTTTTTTCCACATTTTCTATAGAATCAAAGTTCATCTGCCAAATGTGACAAACATGGATTCTCATAACAATATTCTTTTTTATGGTGATTGGGCACCACAATCATATTCTCCTTATTAGGATACATGACACTAATGTTTTGGTTTAGCAAGAAAAGCTTTTCTTTCCACATTTTCCATAGAATCAAAGTTCAACCATCGAATGAGATAAACTTGGATTTTCGTAATAATCTCTATTTTTTGTGAATCGGCAACACAATCAGGTTTTGCTCATTGGTATACATGATATTAGTGTTTTGGCTTTCTAAGAAAAGCTTTTCCCTCTACCGAGTTTCTTATAATCGAAGTTCATCTATT
Organism: Adansonia gregorii; assembly: GCA_038382025.1. Taxonomy (NCBI): domain Eukaryota; kingdom Viridiplantae; phylum Streptophyta; class Magnoliopsida; order Malvales; family Malvaceae; genus Adansonia; species Adansonia gregorii. Next base: position 14,734 of record JBBYHO010536301.1, on the reverse strand, counting down.
AAATGAGACAAAATTGAATTCTTGTAATAATATTCATTTTTTTATGATTGGGCATCATAATCATGTTCTCCTTATTAGGATACATGATGCTGATGCTTTGGTTTGGCAAAAAGAGCTTTTCTTTCCACTGTTTTCTTTATAATCAAGGTTCATTTGTCAAGTGAAAGAAACTTAGATTCTCATAATAATCTTTATTCTTTTATGATTGGGCACCATAATCATTTTTTCCTTATTGGGATACTTGGTATTGATGCTTTGGTTTGGCAAAAAGAGCCTTTTTTTTCCATATTTTACATATAATCAAAGTTCATATATTAAATGAGACAAACTTGGATTCTCATAACAATATATATATATTTTTTTCTGATTGGGCACCGTAATCATGTCTTCTTTATTAGGATACATGATATTAATGTTTTAGTTTAGCAAGAAAAGCTTTTCTTTCCATATTTTCCATAGAATCAAAGTTCAACCATCGAATGAGATAAATTTGGATTTCCGTAATAATCTCTATTTTTTGTGAATTGACAACACAATCAGGTTATCCTCATTAGGATACATGATATAAGTGCTTTGGCTTTCCAAGAAAAGCTTTTCCCTCAACCAATTTTCTTATAATCGAAGTTCATCTGTTAAATGAGATGAACTTGGATTCCCACAATACTATTCAGTTTTGGTGATTGGGCACCACAATTATGTTCTTCTTACGTTGATGCTTTGGTTTGACAAGAAAAGCTTTTCTCTCCACTGTTTTCCTTTATAATCAAAGTTCATCTGTCAAGTAAAACAAACTTGTATTCTCATAATAATCTCTATTCTTTTGTGATTAGGCACCGCAATCATGCTTTCCTCATTGGGATACTTGAAACTGATGCTTTGGTTTGGCAAGAAAAGCTTTTTTTCCCACATTTTCTATAGAATCAAAATTCATCTGTTAAATAAGACAAACTTGGATTGTTGCAATAATATTCATTTTTTTTTCTGATTGGGCACCAAAATCATCTTCTTCTTATTGGGATAAATGATACTGATGCTTTGGTTTGGCAAGAAAAGCTTCTCTTTCCACATTTTCCATTGAATCGAAGTTCATCCACCAAATGAGACAAACTTGGATTCTTATAATAATCTCCATTTTTTCTATGAATAAGCAACACAATCAGGTTTTCCTCATTGGGATACATGATATTGTAGCTTTGGTTCCCAAGAGACACTTTTCCCTCAACATTTTCTTTATAATAAAAATTCATCCATCAAATGTGATAAACTTGGATTCTCGTAATAATCTACATTTTTTTTGCGAATCGGCAACACAATTAGGGTTTCCTCTTTGGGATACATGATATTGGTGCTTTGGCTTCCCAAGAGACATTTTTCCTTCAACCATTTTTCTTATAATAAAAGTTCATCCATCAAAAGAGACAAACTTGGATTCCGATAATAATATTCTTTTTTTTGTGATTGGGCACCACAACCATGTTCTCCTTACTAGGATACATGATGCTGATGTTTTGTTATGGCAAGGAGAGTTTTTCTCTCCATCATTTTCCTTATAATTAAAGTTCACCTGTCACATGAGAAAAACTCTCATTCTCATAATAATCTTTATTCTTTTGTGATTGGGCACCATAATCATGTTTTCCTCATTGGGATATTTGATACTAATGCTTTGGTTTGGCAAGAAAAGCTTTTCTTTCCATATTTTCCATAAAATCAAAGTTCATTCGTCAAATCAAACAAACTTGGATTCTTGTAATAATATCATTTTTTTTTTTTGTGATTGGGCACCAAAATCATATTTTGCTCACTGGGATAAATGACACTGATGCTTTGGTTTAGCGAGAAAAGCTTTTCTTTTCACATTTTCCACCGAATCGAAGTTTATCCATTAAATGAGACAAACTTGGATTCTCATAATAATCTTTATTTTTTATGTGAATCGGCATGACAATCACGTTCTCCTCATTGGGATATAAGATATTGGTGCTTTGGCTTTCCAAAATAAGCTTTTCCTTCCACCATTTTGCGTATAATCAAAGTTCATTTTTCAAATGAGAAAAACTTAGATTCTTGTAATAATATTAATTTTTTTGAGATTGGACACCACAATCATGTTCTCCTCATTGGGACACATGATACTGATGCTTTAGTTTGGCAAGAAAAGTTTTTCTTTCCATATTTTCCATGGAATCATAGTTCATCCATCAAATAAGATAAAATTGATTTCTTAAAACAAGTTTCAATTATGCATCGGCATGGCAATCATGTTCTCGTCGTTATGATTCATCATATTGGTGCTTTGGCTTCCTAAGAAAAGCTTTTCCCTCTATCATTTTCCTTATAATCAAAGTTCATCCATCAAAAGAGACAAACGTGGATTCTCGTAATAATAATCATTTTTTTTATTGGGCACGGTAATCATGTCTTCCTTATTAGGATACATGATACTGATGCTTTGGTTTGGTAAAAAAAAGCTTCTTTTTCCACATTTTTCATAGAATCAAAGTTCTTACATCAAATAAGACAAACTTGGATTCTCGTAATAATCTTAATTTATTATGTGAATCGGCATGACACTCATGTTCTTTTCATTGTGATACACGATATCGATACTTTGGCTTTCCAAGATAAGCTTTTTCCTCTGCCATTTTTCATATAATCAAAGTTCGTTAGTCAAATGGGACAAACTTGGATTCCTGCAATAATATTTGTTTTTTTTAGATTGGGCTCCATAATCATGTTCTCCTTATTGGGATACATGATGCTGATGCTTTGGTTCGGGAAGAAAAGCTTATCTTTCCATATTTTCCATAGAATCAAAGTTCATCCATCAAATGAGAGAAACTTGATTTCTCATAAACATCTCCATTTTTTTATGAATCAGCACATAAATCATGTTCTCATCGTTATGATACATGATATTGGTGCTTTGGCTTTCCAAAAAAAGGTTTTCCTTCACATTTTCCTTCGAATCAAAGTTTATCTGTCAACTAAGACAAACAATGATTCTTGCAATAATCTCCATCTTTTTGTGATTGGGCACTATAACCATGTTCTACACATTGGGATACATGATATTGGTGCTTTGGTTTTGCAAGAAAAGCTTTTCTCCAACATTTTCCTTACAATCAAAGTTCATCAGTCAAGTGAGATAAACTTGGATTCTCATGATAATTTTTATTTTTTTGTGATTGGGCACCACAATGATGTTTTCCCTATTAGGATACTTGATACTAATGCTTTGGTTTAGCAAGAAAAGTTTTTCTTTCCATATTTTCCATAGAATCAAAGTTCGTCCATCAAATAAGGTAAACTTGGATTCTCATAATAATCTCCATTTTTATGTGAATCGGCATGACAATCCTATTCCCCTTATTGGGATACATGGTATTAGTGCGTGCTTTAGCTTTCCAAGAAAAGTTTTTCCCTCCATTATTTTCCTTACAATCAAAGTTCATCCATCAACTAAGACAAATAATGATCTCATAATAATCTCTATTTTGTTTGTGATTGGGCACTACAACTATGTTCTACTCATTGGGATGCATGTTATTGTTGCCTTGATTTTGCAAGAAAAGCTTTTCTTTCCACCATTTTACTTATAATCAAGGTTCATCTCTCAAGTGAGACAAACTTAGATTCTTATAATAATCTTCATTCTTTTGTGATTAAGCACCATAATCATGTTTTCGTTATTAGGATACTTGATATTGATGCTTTGGTTCGGTAAGAAAAGCTTTTCTCTCCATATTTTCTATAAAATCAAAGTTCATCCGTCAAATGAGACAAACTTGGATTCTCATAACAATATTCTTTTTTTTTTTTGTGATTAAGCACCACAATCATGTTCTCTTATTAGGATACATGATACTAATGTTTTAGTTCAGCAAGAAAAGCTTTTCTTTCCACATTTTTCATAGAATCAAAGTTCAACCATCGAATGAGATAAACTTGGATTTTTGTAATAATCTCTATTTTTCTGTGAATCGACAACACAATTAGGTTTTCCTCATTGGGATACATCATATTAGTGCTTTGGCTTTCCAAGAAAAGCTTTCCCTTTGCCAATTTTCTTATAATCCAAGTTCATCCTTTAAATGAGATAAACTTGGATTTTCGCAATAATATTCATTTTTTTTATTGAGTACCACAATCATGCTCTCCTTATTGGGATACATGATGCTGATGCTTTGGTTTGGCAAGAAGAGCTTTTCTCTCCACTATTTTACTTATAATCAAAGTTTATCTGTCAAGTGAGACAAACTTGGATTCTCATAATAATCTTCATTCTTTTGTGATTAGGCACCATAATTATGTTTTCCTCATTGGGATACTTGAAACAGATGCTTTGATTTGGCAAGAAAAGCTTTTCTTTCCACATTTTTCATAAAATCAAAGTTCATCCGTCAAATAAGACAAACTTGGATTCTTGCAATAATATTCATTTTTATTATGGTCAGGCACCAAAATCATCTTCTCATCATAGGGATAAATGATACTGATGCTTTGGCTTGGTAAGAAAAGCTTTCCTTTCCACATTTCCATTGAATCGAAGTTCGCCCTCCAAATAAGACAAATTTGGATTCTCGTAATAATCTCTATTTTTTCTATAAATCAGCAACACAATCAGGTTTTCCTCATCGGGATACGTGATATTGGCGCTTTGGCTTTCCAAGAGACACTTTTCCCTCAACCATTTTTCTTATAATAAAAGTTCATCCTTCAAATGAGACAAACTTGGATTCCCAGAATAATATTCATTTTTTTGTCATTGGGTACCACAATCATGTTCTCCTTATTAGGATAAGTAATGCTGATCTTTTGTTTTGGCAAGAAGAGCTTTTCTCTCCATCATTTTCCTTATAATTAAAGTTCATCTGTCAAGTGAGACAAACTTGGATTCTTATAATAATCTTCATTCTTTGGGCACCAGAATCATGTTTTCCTCATTAGGATACTTAATACTAGTGCTTTGTTTGGCAAGAAAAGCTTTTCTTTCCACATTTTCTATAGAACCAAAGTTCATTCAGTAAATGAAACAAACTTAGATTCTTGCAATAATATTCATTTTTTTTTTGTGATTGGGCACCAAAATCATCTTTTCCTCATTAGGATAAATGACACTGATGCTTTGGTTTAGCAAGAAAAGCTTTTCTTTCCACATTTTCCATTGAATTGAAGTTCATCCATTAAATGAGATAAACTTGGATTATCATAATAATCTCTATTTTTTTTGCGAATCAGCATGACAATCATGTTATCCTCATTGGGATACAAGATATTGGTGCTTTGGCTTTCAAAAATAAGCTTTTCCTCCCATCATTTTGCATATAATCAAATTTTATTTGTCAAATGAGATAAACTTGGATTCTTGTAATAATATTCATTTTTTTGAGATTGGACACCAGGATCAAGTTCTCCTCATTAGGACACATGATACTAATGCTTTAGTTTGGCAAGAAAAGTTTTTCTTTCCATATCTTCCATAGAATCAAAGTTTATCCATGAAATGAGACAAAATTGACTTCTCAAAACAATCCTCATTTTTTTAGGCATCAGCATGGCAATCATGTTCTCGTCATTATGATACATGATATTGGTGCTTTGGCTTCCTAAGAAAAGCTTTTCCTTCCACTGTTTTCTTATAATCAAAGTTCATCCATCAAAAGAGACAAACTTGGATTCTTGTAACAATAATCATTTTTTTGTGATTGGTCACCATAATCATGTTTTCATCATTAAGATACATGATACTGATGTTTTGGTTTGGTACGAAAAGCTTTTCTTTCCATGTTTTTCATAAAATCAATGTTCTTGCATCAAATAAGGTACACTTAGGTTCTCGTAATAATCTTCATTTATTAAGTGAATCAGCATGATAGTCATGTTCTCTTCATTAGGATACACGATATCGATACTTTTACTTTCTAAGATAAGCTTTTTCCTCTGCCATTTTTCATTTACTTAAAGTTCATTAGTCAAATGGGAAAAACTTGGATTCCTACAATAATTTTTTTTTTTTTAGATTGGGCTCCATAATCATGTTCTTTTTATTGGGATACATGATGCTGATACCTTGGTTTAGCAAGAAATGCTTGTTTTTCTCGATTTTCCATAGAATTAAAGTTCATCCATCAAATGAGAGAAACTTGATTTCTCATAACAATCTCCATCTTTTTATGAATCAGCACATAAATCATGTTCTCATCATTATGATACATGATATTGGTGTTTTGGCTTTCCAAGAAAAGCTTTTAACTTCAATATTTTCCTTGAAATCAAAGTTTATCTATCAATTGAGGCAAATAATGACTCTTGTAATAGTCTCTATGTTTTTGTGATTAGGCACTGCAATCATGTTCTACGCATTAGGATACATGATATCGGTGCTTTGGTTTTGCAAGAAAAGCTTTTCTCTCCAACATTTTGCTTAAAATCAAAGTTCATCAGTCAAATAAGAAAAACTTGGATTCTCATGATAATATTCATTTTTTTGTGATTGGGCACCACAATCATGTTTTCCCCATTGGGATACTTGATACTGATGCATTGGTTTGGCAAGAAAAGCTTTTATTTTCACATTTTCCATAGAATCAAAGTTCATCCATCAAATAAGATAAACTTGGATTCTCATAATAATCTCCATTTTTAAGTGAATCGGCATGATAATCATGTTCCCCTATTAGGATACATGATATTAGTGCTTTGGCTTACCAAGAAAAGCTTTTCCCTCCACCATTTTCCTTATAATCAAAGTTTTCTGGTCAGCTAAGACATATGATGATCTCATAATAATCTCTATTTTGTTTATGATTGGGCACTACAATTATGTTCTTCTCATTGGGATACACGATATTATTGCCTTGATTTTGCAAGAAAAGCTTTTCTTTCCACCATTTTAATTGTAGTCAAGGTTCATCTATCAAGTGAGACAAACTTGGATTCTCATAATAATCTTCATTCTTTTATGATTGGGCACCATAATCATGCTTTCCTTATTAGGATACTTAATATTGATGCTTTGGTTTGGCAAGAAAAGCTTTTCTTTCCATATTTTCCATGGAATCAAAGTTCATCCGTTAAATAAGATTCTCATAAAAATATTTAATTTTTTTAATTAGGCACCACAATGATGTTCTCTGCATTGGGATACATGATACTGATGCTTCAGTTTGGTAGGAAAGGCTTTTCTTTCCACATTTTCCATAGAATCAAAGTTTTTCGATCATGTGAGACAAACTTGGATTCTTGTAATAATCTCCATTCTCATGTGAATTGGCATGACAATCCTATTTTCCTTATTGGGATACATGATGTTGGTGCTTTGGTTTTCTAGGAAATGCTTTTCCCTCCACCATTTTCCTTATATTCAAAATTCTTTCATCAACTGAGACAAACGATGATTCTCATAATAATTTTTATTCTATTTGTGATTGGGCACTATAATCGTTTTTTGCTCATTGGGATACACGATATCGATGCTTTGATTTTGCAGGAAAAGCTTTTCTCTCCACCATTTTCCTTATAATCAAAGTTTATCAATCAAGTGAGACAAAATTGGATTCTCATAATAATCATCATTCTTTTATGATTGGGCACCACAATCATGTTTTCCTTATTGGGATACTTGACACTGATGCCTTGGCTTGGCAAGAAAAGCTTTTCTTTCCATAATTTCCATAGAATCAATGTTCATCCTTCAAATGAGACAAACTTCGATTCTTGTAATAATCTTTTTTTATGTGAATCAGCATGACAATCGGGTTTTCCTCATTGAGGTACATGATATTAGTGCTTTGGCTTTCCAAAAAAAGCTTTTCCCTCCACTATTTACCTTAGAATCAAAGTTCATCCATCAACAGAGACAAACTATAATTCTCATAATAACCTCTATTCTTGTTGTGATTGGACACTACAGTCATGTTCTACTCATTGGGATACATGATATTGGTGCTTTGATTTTGCAAGAAAAGCTTTTTCTCATAATCAAAGGTCATCAGTGAAGTAAGACAAACTTGGGTTGTTGTAATAATCTTTATTCTCTTATGGTTAGGTAGCATAATCATGTTTTTCTCATTGGTTTACTAGATATTGATGCTTTGTTTAGCAAGAAAAGCTTTTCTTTCCACATTTTCAATAGAATCAAAGTTTGTCTATAAAATAAGAAAAACTTGGATTCTCGTAATAATCTCCATATTTATGTGAATCAACATGATAATCATGTTCTCTTCATTGGGATACATGATATTAATGCTTTGACTTTCCAAGAAAAGCTTTTCCCTCCGCCATTTTCCTTAGAATCAAATGTTATCTGTTAACTGAGACAAATGACGATTCTCATAATAATCTCCATTTCGTTTGCGATGGGGCACTATAATCATGTTTTATTCATTGGGATACACAATATTGGAGCTTTGATTTTGCAGGAAAATCTTTTCTCTCCACTGTTTTCCTTATAATTAATGGTCATTAGTCAAGTGAGACAAACTTGGATTCTCATAATGATCATCATTCTTTTGTGATTGTACAGTACCATTATGTTTTCCTTATTGGGATACTTGACACTAATGCCTTGGTTTGGCAAGACAAGCTTTTCTTTCAACAATCTTCACAGAATCAAGGCTCGTCCATCAAATGAGACAAACTTGGATTCTAGTAATAATCTTCACTTTTTATGTGAATTGGTATGACAATTGGGTTTTCCTCGTTGGGGTACATGATATTGGTGCTTTGGCTTTCCAAGAAAAGCTTTTCCCTCCACTGTTTAGCTTAGAATCAAAGTTCATCTGTCAACAGAAACAAACTACAATTCTCATAATAACCTCAATTCTTTTTGTGATTGGACACTATTGTCATGTTCTACTCATTATGATACACGATATTGGTGCTTTAATTTTGCAAGAAAAGCTTTTTCTCCAACATTTTCTTTATAATTAAAGTTCATTAGTGAAGTGAGACAAACTTGGGTTGTTGTAATAATCTTCATTCTCTTATGATTGGGCACCACAATCATGTTTTCCTTAATGGGATACTTGATGCGGATGTTTTGATTGGCAAGAAAAGCTTTTCTTTCCATATTTACAATAGAAACAAAGTCTGTCATGAAATAAGACAAACTTGGATTATTATAATAATCTTTATTTTTATGTAAATTGGTATAACAATCCTATTCTGTTCATTGGGATACATGATATTAGTGCTTTGGCTTTCCAAGAAAAGCCTTTCCCTTTACCATTTTCCTTAGAATCAAAGTTCGTCCATCAACTGAGACAAATGATGATTCTTGTAATAATCTCCATTGTGTTTGTGATTGGACACTACAATCATGTTCTACTCATTAGGATACACGATATTGGTGCTTTGATTTTGCAGGAAAAGCTTTTCTATTTGCCTATTTTCTTATAATCACATCCATCAAGTTAGACAAACTTGGATTCTTGTAATAATCTTCATTCTTTGTGATTGGGCAACATAATCATGTTTTCCTCATTGGGATACTTGATATTAATGCTTTGGTTTGGCAGAAAACTTTTTTTTCCTACATTTTCCATAGAATCAAAGTTCATCCGTAAAATGAGACAAACTTGGATTCTCGTAATAATATTCATTTTTTATGATTGGGCACCACAGTTATGGTCTCTTTTCTAGGATACATGATACTGATGCCTTGGTTTGGCAAGAAAAGCTTTTTTCAACAATTTCCATAGAATCAAAATTCATCCATCAAATAAGACAAATTTAATTTCTCCTAAGAATCTCCATTTTACTTGTGAATCGGTAGGGCAATCATGTTATCATTATTATGATGCATGATATTGGTGTTTTGGCTTTCCAAGAAAAATTTTTCCCTCCACCATTTACCTTAGAATGAAAGTTCATTCGTCAACTGAGACAAACAATGATTTTCATAATAATCTCTATTTTTTGTGATTGGACACTATAATCATGTTCTACTAATTGGGAACACGATATTGGTGCTTTGATTTTGCAAGAAAAACTTTTCTCTCCACCATTTTCTTTATAAACAAAGTTCATCAGTCAAGTGAGACAAACTTGGATTCTCATAATAATCTTCATTCTTTTATAATTGGGCATTGCAATCATATTTTCCTCATTGGGATACTTCATACTAATGCTTTAGTTTGGCAAGAAAAGCTTCACCATCCACATTTTTCATAGAATCAAAGTTTGTTTATCAAATGAGGCAAACTTGATTTCTCATAACAATCTCCATTTCTTTTGTGAATCAGCATGGCAATCATATTCTTGTCATTATGATACATGATATTGGTGCTTTAGCTTTCTAAGAAAAGCTTTTCCCTCCACCATTTTCCTTAAAATTAAAGTCCATTCGTCAGCTGAGACAAATGATGATCCTTGTACTAATCTCCGTCATTTTTGGGATTAGGCATTGTAATCATGTTCTACTTATTGGCATGACAATCCTGTTCTCCTTATTGGGATACATGGTATTAGTGCTTTAGCTTTCCAAGAAAAGCTTTTGCCTCCACTATTTTCCTTAGGATGAAAGTTCGTTCATCAATCAAGACAAATGATGATTATTGTAATAATCTCCATTATGTTTGTAATTGGGCACTACAATCGTGTTATACTCATTAGGATACATGATATTGGTGCTTTGATTTTTCTAGAAAAGCTTTTCTCTTCATTATTTTTCTTATAATCAAGGTTCATCCGTCAAGTGAGACAAACTTGGATTCTTATAATAATATTCATTCTTTTGTGATTGGGCAACACAATCATGTTTTCCTCATTGGGATACTTGATATTAATGCTTTGCTTTAGCAAGAAAAGGTTTTCTTTTTACAATTTCCATAGAATCAATGTTCATCCATCAAATAAGATAAACTTGGATTCTCGTAATAATATTCATTTTTTGTGATTGGGCACCACAATCATATTTTCCTCATTGGGATACATGATACTTGTAGACATTTTATTTTGTCTAAGCTACTTTGTAGCAATCTGGAGCATTAACGTGAAAGGGGGCGATGATCATATCAAAGGTAAATGCAAAGATGTGGCATCAAATAATGAGTTTAAGGTGTCTGGGGATAAAATATATGAGAAAATTCATAATTTTACATGAATATATCAATACATGGTTCTTATATATTGATACAATGCTATAATGATCCAAGAATTTGGAATGTTCCCATTTATATTGATACAACTTGTAGATGTATCGATACATGAGCCTTTGTATCAATACAAGACCTCATGTATTGATTATAGGCCATCCAAGTTCGAAACATGCATTCTGTAAAGAAATGTATCGGTTCATATCGACATGAATCGATATGGTGGTTCATTGTATCGATACAATGATCATTGTATCGATACAATGTTCATTGTACCAATACACTTAAGGTTTTTAAACCAAATGTATCGATACATACAGGCCATTTTCATGGTCCAGGCATTTTTTACTCATCCACTATTGATCCAAAACTCGATTTTAACTCATTCATTTGCATTAGGAAAGATTAAAACATATATCATATTATGAATTTCAACTTTTGAATTAATCAAAACATTTTTTTGAAGTCTAAATTTGATAAAAAAGGTTAATATCACATGATCATCCTATTCCCTAGTTTGTTGACCAAGATCACCATCAGCCACCCTATTTGCTAGAAAATCATTTCAGCATTTAAACCAACCACCCTATACCTATCACATTGGTAGCAAGTTGCTCCCTACAGCCACTCTATAGCCACCATGCTGACATCACTTTGTCCTTCTTAACAAATGGCCAAAAACACCTCCAATTGGGCTCCAAAATGCTAGTTTAAGTGACTAATTCTATCTTAGCTAAAAAAGGTGAGACTCTAGCTCATTTTCAGCTTCAAAAACACCTTACCACATCAAGAAAACCAAATCCCGTGGCTCTTCACTCCTCACCCAAAAATAGCCCAAAAATACTATTCTCAACCATCACACATTCTAAAAATCACCCTTATCCATACAATAAGCAAAACCTCATTATTTTCTCTTTTTCTTGCTTATTGAAAACAAGGAAAAAGAGAAATTAAAGCCATCTCTACTACCCTAATCATTTGGCCAAAAAGTGAAGTTATGTTAGTATAGCTTCTCACTTTATCACTTTTACTTTTTGTTTTTTTAGCACCTTCATCATTTTAGTGAGCTCTCCCTATTTCTATCACCCTTTTAGGATTATCATGCATTATTATGGCTTTTGGTTGGGATAGTTTAAGATTTGGATGCCATAACACCCCTTTAATGTGCAAAATGCCTCATTTTATCCTCATTAGTTTGATATCTCTTGTTCATGCATTTTATGCCATACCCATGCATCTTGTTATCCTTAGTCCATATATGAATCATTAGTGTAACACATCTCAAGCACATTAACACATTAGCTTGCATGAATCATTGTCATTTTCAGAATCCATAACATTTTCTTGTCATAATGCATAACACTTTCTTTGTCTAAACCATTGGTAAAGTTAGCATCCCTCTTCATGTTATATGCCATCCCCTGGTATGTTTGTTGTCTTCTCCTTATCAAAATGCATGTTTAATGGCTGTCAAAACTAATTTTCAAAACTCCAAAAGCCAAGCATGTTAACCTCAACCAATAAAGATTAGCATGAGCTTAGCATTTTCCTTTAAGCTAGCAAAATATTTTGGGGAAAATTAAGTTTTCCAAATCTGGAATCTTGGTTAAACAAGCTAAAATCTTCTGATTTTGAAACAAAAATGGTCTTACAATTATTCTCTAAATGTTTGTGCCCTTTTTTAGTTAAAACCTTAAGTGGTATGATTGATGGGCTATTTCATTATCCCAAACTACTTTGGAGCTATACAAATGAGTTCATGGCGCTCATGCAAATCTTTCCCTTTAGTCATGGACGTTCAAATGTCAATGACTCATGTTTGGACCATAAACATAAAGAAAATAAGAAATATCCTTTGCTTTATTTTGTCCTCTACTGGCAGCACAACTGTTGCAAATTGAAAAATTACTTTAAATCCTAAATGGTTTTTTATGAATTTTATGATCTTTTGTCTCAAAGCAGGTCGAATTATCTTTAAAATGATGTCTTATTCACCCCCGGATCATTTCGGATGAGAGAGTAATGATTTTTCAAATCTAAACTGTCCAAAACTTTTGGAATCCAAACATGTCTTCTGGTCGGGCCGTTCAGGCCCACTAAGAAATGTTTCTAAATTTTTCAAATATTTTTCCTAAAAAACTTGTGAAATTCCCTTTTCGAAAAGGTATTATTTGCAATTTTTCAATACCAAATGAGTTCAGAATGATTTTTCAAATTTTGACACACTTTATCCCTCATATGCTTTGCCTGCAGCGAAATTGATCCGAACATGAAAATTTAGTTCCCCAAAAAGTGACTTTTTGGGATATGGAGAACATTTTTAGGATAACCCTCATCGAGTTACCTTTCTAATGGTATCTTGTCAACCCTCTAAAGCCTACAAACCAATTTAGAATAAATTCAAGAGGCGGGACAGCGTGATGCTATCCCTTATTTTGGTTATGGTCAAAATTGAGTTGTCATCTTGAATTTTGTCTCGAGGCATTCGAATGTCTCCATATCACCCCGATCAGACTCGAGAACAAGCTTTGATCTCATATTAGCACATATCAAGGCACAAACACATTTTACATCTTTACCATCCTTATTCATAATAATTTTTTTTTGCAAAAAATTATCAAAACGCTCACATATTTCCTAGATCACAAAGTTTTGCCAACTTGAGTTTTCTAACTCGACTTTTCTAAAGAATGTCAGACGTGTCACTTTTAGGGATGGTCTAACCCTAACCTTTTAAGGGGATACTCCAACCTTAGTTTTCAAAATTGCCAAGATTGAAAGATCTTTCTTTGTCAAAGTTATTTGTCATCGATGGGGACACTCCAACCTCGATCTCCTAAAGGGGTATTGTAACCCTGCTTTTCAAAATTGTCAAAAGAACCTTCCTTCGTTAAAGATTATTTACCATCCATGGGGATACTCTAACCCCATCTTTCTAAAGGGATACTCTAACCCTATCTTTTAATTACAACAAAATTTTTCTCTTTTTCAGAATTTCATGAATATGTCTAACAAACCTCGTTTAATCAAGAAGCCAGATGCATCTAAAAAATTATTGATTTAATTTTTCCCAGATAATCGATGCCAATTGTTAGATAAATTCCAATAGTCTATCCTTTTTTTTATCATTGCATTGAATGATCTATGTTGTGTTACTTCATTTAGTGCCTTGCTAACATGATTTGTTTGTGGTAATTATTTGCATCATGTATTCCAATCATTTTAAATAAAACTAAGGGTAATATTCCACGTAGGTATCCTTTTAGTGCCTAAAGTAGAATATTTCATTTTTTAAAGTAAAATCTAGAGGTCATTTTTATTAAAAATCTCTGCATTCCCCATCTCTCCAGGGTGTATATGAGATTAAATCTTTTTTTCATCAAAACCTAGGTTTGTATTTCTATAAGATTCATGCATTAAAAGAGGATTAGATCGATGTGACAAGTTAAGATTAAAAGAATCAAAATCAAGATAAGACATAGCTAGTAAGGTATCGATTTTGAGCGTCACGAAGAGGTTCGTACCTTATCACACGTAACCAATTCTCGTACCCAAATGGTGACTCTTTGCCTTACATAGACTACTAGATCGATGTTTTGAGTTTCGTAACTCAAAACATAGGTTTCAATAGGCAT
>JBBYHO010536241.1:4011-15686 GCA_038382025.1 Adansonia gregorii | reverse complement strand
ATGTAACACTTGATTTCCAAATGGTTGGCAAATTTAAATGCTCCATTAGAATTTATATCCAAATGTAAGAGTCCAACTCTAAGAGATATAACTCCAAACGTAAATTCCAAATTTAATAAGTAGTGTTTCAAATGGAACTACTTTATTCTTCTTCACAAATGTATATGTAATTTAACTAGGCAAGAATTAAACAAACGTGTTCTTTAATCATACTTTAGATAATTTCAAAAATAAAAATGAAAAACATATATTTGAGGATGTTATGTAACTTTCTCTTGGTTGATGAAATCCATCATGCTTAAGCAGATGGAAATGGCAAATTGTTAGTTACTACATAGTATTCTTTATTTGAATACGCCTTGTTACAATGATTAACGGCTTCAGGTCTTTCGATATAGGATTTTCAAAAGTCTTCTTAATGAATATGGCGTGCCTACCATTGCCAATACATGGTTGGCAATAATAGTAAGGACAACTGACTTAGGCTCTCGATTCATAAGAATAATAAAGTAAATTTACAGGATATGTACAATTAAAAGAATTAAGGCAATTTTCACTCCAAACTATTCTATTAAATTATCGATTTCGATTAATACCTTAAATCAACTACTTAAATCCGTGGTACTTGTTGCAGCATAACTAAAATGAAGTCTAATACTCAATCTGAAAAAGGTTAGCAAGTTTAAATGCTATAATAAAATATAGATCCAACCACAGAGAGATGTTCTTGTATAAGTGAAAATTTTAAAAAAAAAAAAGAGAAAGAGAAAAAGAGAAGGAAAGGAATGATGAAAAAATGAAAAAATTTTCTATATTCGTGTCAGTATTAATTTTTCATGCATTTAAAATATTATAAATTTATATAAATTTTTACGTGTTAATAATTCGTTTCATATTTTGACACCTTTGTGTATAGAGAAAGAGGGAAAGAAAAAAATTGTATGTTCATATTTGTGCTAATTTTTTCGTGCGTTCAAAGTATTAAAATTTTTACGTGTTAGTATTTTGTCTTATGTATATTTTGATACGTTCGTCTATTAGTGATGTGTTTATGTCATATCATCTTTTGATTATTTTTTATATTATTTTTTTCATGTTTTTATTCGTCTTATATTTGCATAGTTATATATATGATTCAATTTTAACCCTAAATACATTTACTTAAAACTTAGGTCATTGCACCAACCACCTGTCCATGGGTTAGGCCTTGGATAAGGTTTTTGAGTAATTCAGGCTAGTACATCCTTATCTAATTTGAGATTTCTGGGTGGGCCAAGCCTAATTTGGGTCAAGGCAAAACTTAAAAATTTGGGCTGCAGCTTGGCCCATGGACATGTTTATGGGCTGTACATTAATATAAATATTATGTTCAAAACTTTTTTTTAAAAAAAAAAAAGCAAGAAGAGAAAATGAAAGGAAAGAAAAAGTTAAAAAAAAGGAGAAAATATTTATTTTTTTGTGTGTTCAAAATATTATAAATCTATATAATTTTTTACATATTAATAATTTATTTTATGTATATTTGATATGTTTATTTGTGGCTTGTTCATGTTATTATTATATCATGTCATATTTTAATTATTTTTATATATTTTCAAGTTAGGTGTTAATTAATACATCATTTGCATAGTTTGTTATAATAATTTAATTTTAGCCCTAAATTTATTTATTTAAGAATTGGATCATTGTATCAGTCATAAATTAATATAAATATTATATCCAAAACTTTAAATCGTTTTCCCACAACATAGTGTAAGCATCTTTCTATTAAGATACAAAATATAGAGCCAACACTTACACACTAAAAATTCTAAAATAATTTTTAGTTAATGATTATATAATTATGACTAAATTACCATCATGGTTTTAAAATAAATATATCCATGGGTCAGTCTATGATTCGAATTTTTTTATATTTCTTAGGCCTGAATCAAGGTTAGCTCGTCTCAAATCACTATACAAAAATTAATAAAAAATTTAAAAATTATTTTTATATTAATATTAATATATTTTTATAATTAAATTTAAAAAAAAACATATAATTTATTATTAAATAATAATTCGAGTCAAGACCTTATTCAAGGATAAGTTTGCCCAAATCTATTTTAAAACTAAAGGTTCTTCTTTTTATTTTGTTTTGTTTTATTTTTTTTTGTCATTTTTGAAATGAAAAACATTACAAACATGTCTTTTACATTGATTTTAAAAATTGAAAACAAAAACATAAAAGTAAACATAAATGACGTTACACGATCTCTATAAAACCTTTTTTTTATAGTTCACTACATTTCTAATTTTAAATAAAAAAAGTTCTTTTATCTATAATTTTGTTAATTTCATCCCTAATTGTCAATTTTGATTGAAATGAAGGAAAATGGTTTAATTTGTAAATTTCCTAATTTTGTTTAAAATTATGAAAACAATTTTCAATGATTTGGAAAATTTCAAGTTTGTGAATTTTATTTCATTAGTGCTTTTAACATTTGAAACTAATTAAAATGAATCATTGAATTAATCTAAGTTCAACCTAAATCAAACTTAAATAAAATATTTGAAAAAAAATTAACCACAGCATGATCCATGGATAAATTTAGTGCGACATGGAACAATTCCTAATGTTTCATCTCTATCAACTCTTTTTTCTTTAGCCCTTAATCTGACCTCTTTCCGCCATGTTTGTTTTCTGGTTTTGGGTTTTTACTTTTTATCTTTGTCTTATCAACTTTTCCTCCTCCAATCTTTCTTTCTTTTCGATTAAAGCATCGATGAAGGGATGCTCGAGTGAGCTTCTCTCTCTAAGTTTTATAATTATTAAGAAATGCTTGCCCTACTGAGTGGGTTCACATCTTTGATTAAATGGATTTATATGTGTGATTTGATTGTTTTGTATAAGTTTTGAACATTATATATATATATATATCAATATTAATGTATGAAAGATAAAATAAATTAATTTTTAAATCTAGGAAATTATAATTTACATTGAATTACCAAAAGCATGAGATGAATTTAAATAAATTTGAAAAACCTTTACAGCGTAAACTATTAAACAATCCAAAAGCTTTCAAATTATCAAAAGTAACAACTTCCCTTCTAATTTATGAGAATATAAGTAGATAAAAAATTTATCAAACATTTCAGGGCTTTTTTATTAAAATAATATAATTTTTTTATTTATGTAAATAAGTCATTTTTAGATTATTTACTGAAATAGGTCAATTTTGAAAATTAGTTGAGAAATCGCCATTTCAAATGACGATTTTTTAATTGTAAAATCTAGTTAAAATCACCAAATCATATGGTGATTTTTTAACTTGTTATAAGAAATCGACAAATGAAATGGCGATTGTAAACACCTAAATTCGTCTAGGCTGTTTGTCCCCGAAACTCTCAAATATCTAAAAACAAAAGTGTAATGGCTACTCTGATAGAGGTCAACTTTCGCCAGAGGGGTTTCACAATTTTGAAATTTTAATTAGTCAGATATAAATAACTGTATATGCACATGATTGAAAAATTCATTTTTCAAGAATAAATGACAAATCCGCAAAGGAAAAATTTTTGTTTTTGATCAAGTTCTTAACAAATTTTGGAAATTACCTCTGCGGATGATCTCACAGTCAATTGTTCTATTTTTAGGATTTTTCTAAGATTTTTTTAAAAAACTCGAGAAATTAGTGGTCGAATATTTTTTACCGATACCAGTGTGATTTTATGCCAATTCTCACCCCAAAAAATCATCAATATTCAACAAAAAATATGTATTAGCATTTTCTACCACGAAGTGTCAAATTGTAAATTTTATAAATTAATTTTAAATTTTGAGTATCATGCTCATAAATTTTACTTTTGGTTCTTATTGATTTATTTTTAAAAAGTTGCATAATTTCATTTTTTTCACTTTGAAAATTAACGTTAAATAATATGTGGTCTTGAATTTGTTTTACTTCAATGCCAATGAAATTTTGTAATCTTAACAAATTTTGAAAATTACCTCTGCGGATGATCTCACGGTCAATTGTTCTATTTTTAGGAATTTTCTAAGATTTTTTTAAAAAAATACGAGAAATTAATGGTCGAATATTTTTTACCGATACTAGTGTGATTGTATGCCAATTCTCACCCCAAAAAATCATCAATATCCAAGAAAAAAATATGTATTGGTATTTTCTATCACAAAGCGTCAAATTATAAATTTTATAAATTAATTTTAAATTTTGAGTATCTTGCTCGTAAATTTTACTTTTGGTTCTTATTGATTTATTTTTAAAAAGTTGCATAATTTCATTTTCTTCACTTTGAAAATTAATGTTAAATAATATGCGGTCTTGAATTTGTTTTACTTTAATGCCAATGAAATTTTGCAATTTTTTTCAATATTGAAATACGAGTTTTTCTTTACTCTAAAAATTTTCTATGCAATCCTCTCGAGTTTCAAACATCAAAATTCATCTAATATTATTGTTTGATTCACATTAAATTAGTTTTGGAAAATTCATTTGTTTTCATGAGTTTTGAATTTTTTTCTTGAAATTTTTCTATTTCCAAAATACGGAGTTTTCTATTCCGTAAACGTTTTTAGGGTGATTTTTCTTGGTCTATAATTTTTAAAATTCATTAAATATTATTATTTGATTCACGTTAATTAAGTTTTCAAAGATTCATTCATTTTCATGAGTTTTGAATTTTTTTCCTGAAATCTCCTTATTTTCGAAATACGGAGTCTTCTACTTCGTAAATGTTTTCTGGGTAATTTTTCTTGGTTTATGATTTTTAAAATTCATCAAATATTATTATTTGATTCACCTTAATTTAGTTCTCAAAAATTCATTCATTTCCATGACTTTTGATTTTTTTCCTTGAAATTCCCTTGTTTCCAAAAAAATCAAGTTTTGTATTCCATAAATATTTTTGGGGTAATTTTCTTCAGCTCAAAATTTTTAAAATTCATCTAATATTGTCATTTATCTCCCATTAAAACAGTTTTGGAAATTTTAATTTATTTCATGGGTTTTGAATTTTTTTCATATATGTTAATTTTTTTACACTAAGGCATTTCTCGTAAAATTTTATGAGTTTTTAACTTCCAACCAGGATCTTTTGCACCATTTCATTTCTAAAATTTTGTCTATGATCAATTAACATTAATTCAAATTTTATTTTGATTTTTGGAAACTTTATTTAATTTAATTTTATTTACTTTTTCAAACTAGCCACAAGTTAACTAGCTTGTTTTCTCATCCAATTACTTTCTAACCAAGTTAGTTACAACCCAATTACCTATTACATGAGTTGACTAACTTCATCATGAGCTTGATAATGGAGTGGCTTATAAGAAAAGATAGGCATGGGCTTATGACAATATTTATTACTTTGTCCACCCTAACAAGTAAACTTAACATTAAAAGAAATAAAAAAATTTAAAAAAAAAAAGAAAAATCCATGAAAAGTGGCATGGAATTTCGGCCAAGGAGGATGAAAATCCTCCTTGGACGAATCATCCTCCCCTATACATGGGGGAGGATGTTTTCTTTAAGTTTTTTAGCTTTGGAAAAAAAATAGAGTTTTTAGAAAAAAAAAAGTTAGAAAAATACTTAAAAAAAGATTTCAAAGCTTTCTTAAGGTAAATCTCTACTTTAATCTTTGAATTTTTGTTTGTTTGATACATTTTTCTTTTCTTTGGTAAGCCAAAAATGTGCTTAAGTTCATGGATTTTTTTATCCATGTTGAAAGACTAAGCATAATGGCCATGAACTAATTTCCTTGATTTTATTCTTTTTTCTTCTTTTTTTTTCTTGTTAGTAAATTATTTTTCTTCATGAATCATGTTTATGTTGATATGATGTTGGTTTTGGTGTTCTGTTTGTCGTATATATGTTCATATATATTTTATTTATTTTAGTAATTTCTTGTTATTATGGTGAAATTACATGTTGATGTGCTTATTTTTGTGATTTTATCATATAATGGTGCTAATTTGTGTCAAATGAAATGTGAATATAAAGATTATTGAGTTTAGAAAAGTTGATTGGTAGATTGTTTAGGTGTTGGACAAAATTCATGCTTGTATGTATGTTTTTGGGGTCATTTTGTAAATACAAAAAGTTTAAGGGCTAATTCATAAAAAAAATTTAGACCTATATGTTTGGCTGAATCTTAATGATATTTTTGCTGCTGATTCCAACCTGATTTTCATGCTTTAATGATGTGTTTTCATGATGGTTTTAGTTAATTAGGGACTAAATTGCAAATTTTTAAAAGTTTAGGTACTAGTTTGCAAATGATAGAAATATCTTTGTTTTATGGTCAAAGGATTTGACCAAAAGCTTCATGGATAACTTGGAACCTGATTTTGTGGTATCTCATATCATGCTTTAGGTATTTTTCACATTTTAAGGTGCATTTTGCAATTTCTCAAAGTTTAGCGACTACTTTGCAAATAATAAAAAATTTTGCTTTTTGGTCAAAGGGTTTGACTAAAAGTTCCATGGATAATTTGGAAACTAATTTTGTGGTATCTCATATCATGCTTTAGGTATTTTTCACATTTTAAGCTGCATTTTGTAATTTCTCAAAGTTTAGGGGCTAGTTTGCAAATAATGAAAATTTTCATTTTTTGGTCGAAGGTGCTTGGCTGAACCTTATTGCACATCTTTACCATGATATTCATGTTGATTCTTTGCTAGTTTGATGATTTTTAATGATTTGTTTGTGGTATTTTACCATATAGGGGTCAAAATGTAATTTAACAAAGTTTAGGGGTTACTTTGTAAATTAAATTTTTTTGGTTAGGTAAAGTATTTGACTGAATCTTTGTTGATATATTGACTGCATTTTATACATAATTTCATACGATTTTTATAATTTTTATGTTACTTTATTATGTAGGGACTAAAATAAAGTTCTAAAAAAGTATGGGGATTAAATAGCAAATTTTTATATTAAAGGGGTAAAATAGTCATTTAACTAGTTTTAGAAATTTCTATTATTCCTATGGCATTTCGTAAGGGTATAAAAATATTCAAACCTTTTTGTATTTGTTCGATTTTTTAAAGAATACGGAATGTAATTTTCAAAAACCTAAGGGTATTTTGGTAATTTTACTCATCGAGACTCTTTTATGCTAAAGGTGAGCATTTTAGGACTCTTTTAGCCTCTTAGGGTCATTTTACTATCCATTAGGGGTACCGAAATACTTTCATGTCGAAGGTATATCCCAAAGGCATTTTCATAATTTTTTTCGCTAGGATGCTTTTATGCCAAACGTGTACGTTTAGGATTCTTTTAGCCTTTTAAGGTCATTTTAAGGTCCATTAGGGTTATCGAGGTACTTTCATATCAAAGGTATACCCTAAGGGTATTTTGGTCATTTTACTTATTTTAGACTACCAAGATCATTTTAAGGTCCATTAGGGTTACTAGGGTATTTTCATGTCAAAGGTATACCATAGGGGCACTTTGGTCATTTTGCTCATTGGGATGCTTTTATGTTGAAGGTGAATTTTTATGATTGGTTTAGACTACCAAGATCATTGTAAGGTTTATTAGGGTTACCGGGGTATTTTCATGTCGAAAGTATATCCTAGGGGCATTTTGGTCATTTTGCTCACCGAGATGTTTTTATGCCAAAGGTGAATTTTTAGGATTGGTTTAGACTACCAAGATCATTTTAAGGTCCATTAGGGTTACCAGGATACTTTCATGTCGTAGGTATATCTTAGGGGCATTGTGGTCATTTTGCTTATCGGGATGCTTTCACATCGAAGGTGAATTTTTAGGATTGGTTTAGCCTTCCAAGATCATCTTAAGACCAATTAGGGTTATCGGGATAATTTTAATGTCAAAGGTGTACCCTAGGGATTTTCATAACTTTGTATTTGAATTACATCTTATGTGAACGCTAGGATGCTTTCACATCGGAAGTACACTTTAAGAACATGTTTATCATATTATGTCATTATTAGATCATAGAATTAGTATTTTTTATATGTAACAAAATTATTTTTATAAATAAGGCAATGTCTCCTAATTAAATTGATATGTAAGATTCTTACCAGTATTTGTGAGGAATTTTACAGATTATTTTAATAGCAAGATAACTTTTTCTAATAAGAAGTCAAGATTTTTCAGTTTTAAAACAAAATAAAACCTATCATATTCCGTATGGTTCTCTGACAGGATGTGATTGAGAATTCGTGCCCACTTGGTTCCTCGGGAGTGTACGAATAATTTAGTGATTTCTAGAAACATTAAAACCCAACTTTCTCGAAATAATAAACTTTCACAATGAAATACTATAGGAATTTTAATTAAACACCCAATGTTGAAACCGAATAAAAATTAAAATTTAAGCTAACACATGATTAATAAGGCATCGATTTTCGGGCATCATGAGAAGGTCGATCCTTACTTGTGATTGTAACCAACTCCCGAATACTTTTATATGATCTCTGGTATGGTGGTAGGCCTCGAAATTAGTATATTAAGGTTTTGTAACCCTCAAAATACACACTTCGATAGGTGACTAATCTCACCTAGCCTAAATAGATCGGTGGCGACTCCAAATAAATAGCTATTTTGTAATGACTATTTAGGGTTAAATCGAGTGAGTAATTTATCTCGATCACCCAGTCCCCTAAATGAGAAAATGATGCTATAGGAATAATAGAATATAACATAAACTTAACAAATATAAGAGCAAATGCCATTTTAAGTCGGGCTGGTCAGGATTTGTATCCGAGCCACGTTGCGACAGCTTGGCGACTTCACTGGGGAAATCTAGAGAGTCAGGCTTAAAATTAATTATGTGTTAACTAGATTTCAATTAATTCAGTTTCAATTGGTATGTAATTTTTAATCTTTAAAATTTTTTTTGCATTATATTAATGTTAATTTTTATGCTCATCTGCTTGTGTTTGCTTTTTTCTTTTTGGGGATTAGGACAGTGGGTTTCATTTTTAAATGATATAACATAAATTTGTCCCTCCACACACAGGATGCACATTATGCAATAGTTTCTCCTCTGTCAAATATGGAAAGGACATAGGTACCCAATAAGCTAGGAGGGGTGAAGTAGCTCTACCTTCTGAGGTGTTTAGCCTCTGTTTGGGCTAGTGAAAAACCTATCAGGTGTAGATTCCTACATCTGCCTGAGGTGTTAGCCTCGTTATGGACATGGAAGACATGCCCACTCGAATCAAACCTATTTCGACATGAATCCATGATGGATTAGGATAAGGTACCTTACTAGTCCTTTTAGGGCTCAAGGAATTTGAGAACTTAATTAGAAGTCTGACATAAGCCATATATAGTGAACCATACTAACCTCCCAGTTAAAACCATGCTCGATTTTAGGTGTCACCAAAATTAAGGACACATGAAGGGACAAAGTTATTTTCCCTTTTTGTTTTCAATATTTTTAATATCTTGTTCGAATAATTTATGATTTCTATTTACTGTGAATAATTTGTGACTTCCATTATTTTGAAGTTTTATTTGAATTCAATATTTAAGGATACTAAGTTTTTTTCCTTTCCTTTTTTTTTTTTGTGCATCTTTCATCTCATATGCATACAGGGACACTTGCTTTAAATTTGAATTTCAGCTCCGTTTAATTTCCATTAGAGTTTATGGGTGAACGAATGTATGCGACAGTTATTTCAAAGACATTCGAGGAAGTTCGCATTGAGTTAGAATCAAATTAAAAGGAATGTACTGTACATCGAGAGAATTTGTGCCAGGATTATCGTAGATTATGCATTTAGATGTTCGACGGAATAATTTGATAAACTTAACTGATACATGAGATGGTTGGAGCACTATGAGGAAGGCTTGGTTTATTGAAAAGTATGGACATATCGCTCTTCTCCTCAGAATAATGATAGATGAACATTGATTCATGCTTTGATCGAGTTGTGGGATTTTTCTTACAGATATTTTTCATTTGGTCAATATGATTTGACCCCTACAATTGAGGAGATTGCATTTAACTAGGGGAGGGCCTTTAGAGTCAAGACCCATCTATTGTAAAGAACATAACCCGGCGAGTCTCCAAAAAAAGTTAGTACAGATTCTTGATTTACCACCCAAGTCAACATTACATAATATCGAGCATAAAGGCAGTACGAGTGTTATCTCATGGCAGTTTTTGAAGGAGTACATCAAGGAGCATTCAAATAGGGAGAAAGCTCTTGATGCTTATGCTCTAGCTGTTTATAGGTTAGTGCTTTGTCGAAGGATACTCGGGCACATCAAAGTAGCCATAGTGGACCTCTTTGAGCGGTTAAAAAGAAATGTCCATCCTGCTCTCGCTATTCTAGCTAAAATTATTCGAGCTCTTAACGCATGCCGAAAATTAGGTCGAGGTAGGTTTTTTGGGAGTGCATTATTACTATACATTTAGGCTTGAAGTCATTTTAGGGTGAGGGTGCCGTTAAAGTAAAGCCATACTTCTCGTATTTCATTCCTCTACAAGAGTTCATCAAGAAACATTTGCATGGTTCAGGATCGAAAAATCAATGGGTGGAAACATTGAAAAATTTGGCTTCTGCATACATCGCGAGCTCTTTGGTTTGCACCTAAACCTTTTCTATATCGATATGGTCAGTTACTTTTCATGCCCTTGCTCGATTTATAGGAAACCGTAGGATATGCATCGCTTTTAGTTCGATGACAGTATGGATCATAACAGTTTATTCCTATGACTACTGGGTTGGCAAGTGCAAACTTAGACTATTCTGGAGAAGGTTTTAGGAGTCCACTTCAGTCAATAGCCCTATATTGGAGAACAAGGTATGAATAAGGAATAAGTGCTTATACGGATCAAACTACTTCAAGGTATGATGTCTGGAGGCGTATTCAAGGATGTAATTTAATCATCCCAAGTACAGACGGATCTAATCCTCGGGTGTCCATACAACCTCAACCTACAATGCCTTTAGAAGTGGAGTTGATAAAGCAAGAAGTTGAGAGAGACCGAAAAATGTTGGCAGCAAAAAACCAAGCTTTTCAAGAAGAAATTATGTACTTGAAGATGAAAATGAAGGCTAAGGAAAAAGACTCCAAGAAAATGGAAGAATAATATAACTTAATGAAGCAAGATTGGATCAAGTAAAATAAAAAGATGAGACTTGCCAGCATATCCAAAAGTTTGAGCAAATTTTCCAATAAGAGGTCAGATGAGACACATAAACTTCACCAAAAGCTAGGGGTGTGGAAACCTAGGGCCTTAGAAAGAGAAGCTAAACTAGCCACTTTCGAACGGGAGAGAAAAGCACATGCTGACACCATGCTTGCTTAAAGAGATCTATAAAAAAGAATGAACAGCTTAGGATTAATTTAAATGTAGAGCAAGAAAGAATGGCCAAGTTGATCCATGAAAGGGAAGCTCTTTCTATAACTATCGAGGAAATGGAACAAGTTTTACTTCAACAACAATGTGATATTAATGCCTGGGCCCAAGCTTATCAGGAAATGTACATATCCTGGGATAATAAGCTGTATCGGGTTGAATATGAGTCTAATAAATGGAAAGCTAACTCTTTGGGTTGGTAATTCTACATTGATCACCTTACACAGTAGATTCACTAGGGGATATGGTTGAGAAAATCCGTGTTCTGAAAAGCCAAATTAATCCAGTTGGTGAATTTGGTCTTGCTGTACTTACATTTCTAGAA
>JBBYHO010536230.1:0-15687 GCA_038382025.1 Adansonia gregorii | reverse complement strand
CAACTAAATTGGTTAGGGAAATATTGAATATCAACTAAACTAGTTTCCATGAAACTAGTAGAAAATAATCAATAATTTCAAGAAAATAAAAACAATAATAAAATTACAAATTACAAATTACAAATTAATAATCATAAATGAAATTTGAAAATGAAATAAAAAAATAAAACTGATTAAAGCTCCAAAACTCATAAAATTATATGAGAAAAATCTTATCGCATAAAAATTATTATATGCAAAATTCATAAAATAAATTGATTTCTTTTTTTCCTTTTTTTAAAGAACTGACTTAATATAATTTAAAAAATAATATTTCAAGAATTTTAAAAATTATAAATTTAAAAAAAAATCCTATCGAAAAATTTTACAGGTAAAAAAAACTTCATATCTTAATAATAGAAAAAAATTTAAAACTCATAAAATAAATTAAAGCTTTCAAAACTGATTTAATATAGATAAAATAATAATATTTAAAGAAATTTAAAAATTAAAAACTTAAAAAAAAATCTCATCAAAAAAATTATGGAGTATAAAATCTGCATCTCGGTAACAAAAGAAATTCTAAAACTCATAAAATAAATTAAATTTTTTAAAACTAATTTAATATGAGTTAAATAATAATATTTAAGGAATTTTAAAAATCATAAACTAAGAAAAATCTCTCCCAAAAATTATAGGGTAAAAAAATTCCTATTTTGAAATGAAAAAAATCTAAAATTCATAACAAATAAGTGAAATTTAAAAAAAACCAATTCAATGGTAGCTTAATGTGAATATTTGAAGAATTTTAAAATTTAAAACTCAAGAAAATTACACCAAAAAAATTTTATGAATAATGAAAAGTTCATATTCTAGAACTGAGAAAATTTTTAAAAAGTACACTAAAAATGGCAAAATGAATTAAATAAATTATATTATTTAAAATATTAATTTATAAAATGATAAAAATGAAAATTCAAAATTCAAAATAATATTACAAAAAAATTACGAGTACAATACTCGTAAATCAAAATTAATTACAAAAATGAGCAATTTGACACATTAGGGTATAAAGTGCCAATAAAATTTTCATTGAATATTTCTAATTTTTGGAGTGCATATTAGCATAAATACAACACAGGTGTCGGTAAAAATATAAGAAGGTTAATTTCTCAAATTTAACAAAAAGGTTCTCATAAATTTCCTAAGAATGAAAAATTTACTATGATAACATTTTCAAAAATAGATTTTCAAAATTTTAAATGAAAACATAAAAAATAATCTTTCTCTTAAATATTCATTTTGTATATCCAAAATTAGAGACTAAACTATAACATTTTTGTTGCGTGAACTTACGACTGTTTAAATTATGACCAAAAAGGTTTGTTCATAAGCAAAGGATTATTCCCAATGAGAATGGCCATTAAGTTCTCGGTCTCGAATATTCAAGATTATCAAAAAAGAGACCTAGACGAAATTAAGTGTCTACAGCTGCCCTCTTTGACCGTTGCTGAGAATCAGAAATAGGGCAAAGACCAAATAGACATAATTTTGTTCAGGTCATTAAGCTTTAAAAACTAAACTCAAAATGAAAATAAAAGCTCATTAGCCTTAAGGAAAAATCTTAGATTAAATGACAGCTAAGGCGAGACCTAACTTATCAATAGCCTAATGAAGAAAACATTCTAACAAAAAGAGCTAATTGGGACGAAACCTACAATGTCAATAAATGAAAAAGAGTTGACCAGGATAGAGCCTATAAGTCAACAAATAGAGAAGAATTGACCAAGATAAAATCGACAGATCAACGAAGGTTGACTGGGATGAAACCTACAACTCAACAAAGGTAAAAGGGTTGATCGGGGTAAAACTGATAACTCAACAAAGGTATGGGTTGACTAGGACAAAACCTACAAGTCAATAAATGAAAAAGAGGTAGAGTGGCATAAAACCAATAAGTCAACAAAGGTATGAGTTGACTGAGATGAAACCTACAAGTCAACAAATGAAAAAAAGGTTGACTAATATAAAACTGACAAGTCAACAAAGGTACGAGTTGATTGGGATGAAACCTACAAGTCAAACAAGGTACAGGTTGATTGGGACGAAACCTCCAAGTCAACAAATAAAGAAAGGTTGACGGGGATAAAACCAATAAGTCAACAAAGGTACGAGTTGATTGAGATGAAACCTACAAGTTAACATATAAAAAAAGGGTTGGATGGGATAAAACCAATAAGTCAGCAAAGGTATGGGTTGACTAGGATAAAACCTATAAGTCAACATATAAAAGAAGCTTGCGACGCTTCGTCAATTTGCAAAGATGAAGGAATTACCTCCCGACCTTGAGGGAGCAGGCATGACCATCATCTTTTTTGTATCATATTTAATTTTTTCTACAAGTTATCAAATGTAAATGCATGAATAATGCAAAAACTATTCCTAAAATGTCTTCCTATTTTGGATATGTGTTTTTTCTTGAAGTTGAATCCATTTTCAAAAAGTTATGAATATCTATATTATTATTTTATTTTTTATTATTTTATTTTTGGCAAAAGAGTCAGCCTGAACCTCAATTGGAAAATATTCTGCAAAGGATGAACCTACTCTAATACTCGAGGTTGAAAGCATATTTCAAAAAACATTGTGAAGATATTTTCTTTGAGCAAAAGAAACAAAGCTAACAATGCTCTTGTCTAGGGCTTTTAGTGACTGCATGGGGTAAATAAGACTGATAATGCTTGCAATTAAAGCTTCTTGTGCAGGATCTATTTTTCTTCTTATCAAAAATGTACTTCGATCCTGACTACCAAGTTTCTTTTTCTTTGATGATACTCAACCATGTTATTAATTGATCTTAACCTTCTTAGAATACCTAAAAATTGAATCAGTAGCTAAAATTCCCATAATATTTAAACTTATTCCAAAGTAATAGAAAAATCTCTTTATTATTTATTTCTAAAGTGTCAGCCACATTTGTCAGAAACATGTGCAGATGAAAAAGGTATGACAGGGCTAGTAATGATAAAGGTATAAATGAAGGTGATAAAGGCTTGATATACAGAGTGAAAAGGGTATGAAGAAAGAAATGTAAATGCATTCCAATAATGGAAGGGAGTATAATATTAGGTTCTTAATAAGGATTTATACAAAATATGAGAATCTCTCATTCAAATCTTTAAAAGCCTTTCTTGATCAGAACATTGCCCCTTTATGGATCAATCTCTTGGAATATGTTTTTGATTGCATAATGCCTTCTTTTTCAATCTTGAGTTTCAACGAATTCCCTTTCACCATCATCACTTTCCCTGAGTTGCCTTTTCTAGATTTTTAACTTAAGGCTTTTATTTTAACTTTTTTCTTTCTTTTCTCTTTTTTTTTTATTTTTTTATTTTTTTTATTTTTCTTTTTTTTCTTTTAAACATAATATTTTTTACATTATCGGCGTTGACAAGATTGGTTAAAGTATGCCTATCCATTTCAACTAAAATCAATGCCCCGCTAGAAAATGCTTTTTGAACCACATAAGGTCTTTCCCAATTTGGAGCCCATTTACCACATGAATCTCTTTGCCTTGGAAGGATTTTTTTTAATACCAGCTTTCTTTCGTGAAATTGTCTTTGATAAAACTTTTTACCATGAGCTCTCATCATTCTCTTATGATACATTCACCCATGTTGAATTACTCTCAGTCCTTTCTCTTCGATAAAATTCAACTGTTCATAGTGATCTCGTACCTACTCAGCTTTCTCCAATCTAGTCTCTATCAATACCCGAAAGGAGGGAATTTCAACTTCAATTGGTAAAACAGCTTATGTGCCATTACCAGAGAATAAGAGGTTGCCCTAGTAAAGGTCCACACTGAAGTTCTATATGCTAATAGTACAAAAGGGAGTTTTTCATGCCAATCTTTATAGGTCTCCACCATCTTAGCCATAATTTTCTTAATATTTTTATTGGCTGCTTCTATCGCTCAATTCACCATCGATCGGTATGTCACTGAATTATGATGAGAATTTTTAAGCTGGGCACATACCTTCGTCATCAATTTATTATTCAAGTTAGAGGCATTGTCAGTTATGATCTTTTCAAGTATTCTAAAATGGAAAATAATATTAGTCTTCAAGAATTTAATCACCGTCGACTTTGCCACATTTGCATAAGAAGTCGCTTCAACCCATTTGGTGAAATAGCCTATAGCCACCAAAATAAAAAGATGATGATTCGAAGCTATAGGGTAATTGACCCAATAACATCCATGCCCCATATAGAAAAGGGCTATGGAATAGTTATAACTGGCAATGGTGAAGGTGGGACATGAATCTTATTTGCATAAACTTGACATTTATGACATTTTCAAGCGTACTTAGTACAGTCCCCCTCTATAGTCATCCAAAAGTAACCTAGCCTCATAATTTGTCATGCCATTATATGCCCATTAGTGGGAATCCCACAAACTCCCCTATGTACTTCATCCAAAATTCTCTGCACTTCAGGAGCATCTAGCATTTTAATAATTTATGATCATAGTGTCTTTTATAAATTTCACCATCTAGAACAAAGTTCATTGCTAACCTCATTAAGGTTTTTTTTATCATTTTTAGAGGCATTGTTCACATATTCTTGATTCTTGAGATACCTTTTAATATCATAATACCACAGATGGCCATCTGGTTCAACTTCGACATTGTAACAATATGCGGGAGACTTATGTAAACTCATCTAAATCAAGATCATTTTTTTATTCTCATTCACCTTAAACATCGAAAGAAGAGTGACAAGAGCACCAGCCATTTGATTCTCATCTCGAGCAAAATCCAACTTCTCAAACTCTTGTAACAATTCAAAAACCAACTTTTTATATTGAGCTAGCCTCGAATCACGAGTTTCCCATTCTTTTCATAACTAATAAATCACCAGGCCTGAGTCCTTATAGATTTTCAATACTGCCACACTTTTTTCAATGGCCGCACGAAGTCTTATAACACATGCTTGATACTTTGCCATATTATATGTGCAATCAAAATCTAATTTAGTAGTAAAGGGATAGTAATCTTCTTAGGGACATATAAGAATTGCTCCAATTCCATGACCTAAAGCATTTAAGGCCCCATCAAAATACATTTTCCATTTTATTTTTTTTTGCCTGGTCACTTTCTTTTTTGATAGAAACATTCATTAAATATTCATCAGGAAAATCAAAATCTAGTGGCTGATAATCATTAAGAGCCTGACTTGCTAAGAATTTGGCAATGGCACTTTTTTGATAGCTTTTTGGCTCACATAAATGATATCATATTCGGATAGTAGTACTTGCCACCTAGCTATCCTTCCTAATAAAACTGGCACTTCGAACAGATATTTAATTAGGTCTATTTTGGTGATCAACCATGTAACATGATACAACATGCACTATCAGTGTCGTTTCACTGTCCAAACTAGAGCACAACATATCTTCTTTATATGGGAATAATTTACCTTGTAATCCAAAAATTTTTTACTGAGGTAATAGATTGCTCACTCCTTCTTTCCAGTCTCATCTTGCTGCCCCAACACACAGCCAATGGATCTTTCGAATACTGACAAATACAAAATCAAAGGTCATCCTAGAATAGGCAGTACCAATATCGGTGGATTGGAAAGGTATTGCTTAACTTTCTCAAGAGCATTTTGGCATTCACTATCCCACTCACCATGATTTTATTTTTGCAGAAGTTAAAAAATTGGATCACACTTATCTGTGAGTTGAGATATGAATCTAGCGATGTAATTTAATCTCCACAAGAAACTTTTCACTTCTTTTGGCATGCGTGGGGATGGCAATTCCTGTATAGCTTTGATCTTATCCAAATCAACCTCAATTCCTCTTTCGCTTACAACAAAACCCAGCAATTTTCCAGACTTGGCTCTAAATGTACATTTTACCAAGTTCAGCTTTTTAGCCTTTCAAACAACTTTTGCAGATCTACTACATGACTTTCTTCTTAAGGGGACTAGCAATCATGTCATCAACGTATACACTACAATTTCTTTAGGCATCATGTCATGAAATAAAGTGACCATGGCTCTTTGGTAAGTTGCCCCTACATTTTTCAGCCTAAATGGCATCACCTTATAATAAAAGGTGCCTCACATAATGATAAAAGCTGTCTTCTACCTGTCTTCAGGGGCCATTCTAATCTGATTATAGCCTGAAAATCCATCCATGAAAGGAAAAGGATAATTTTTTGCAGTGTTATCAACCAACATATCAATATAACAAAGAAAAAAAAATTATCTTTTGGGCTTGCTCGATTCAAATCTCAGTAGTCTACACACATTCTAGCTTTCTATCTTTCTTGCGGGCCGGGACAATATTAGCAACCCATTTCGGGTACTTTGACACTTTGAGAAATTTAGCCTTAAATTGTTTCTTCACCTCTTCTTTAATTTTCAATAGCATTTTAGGCTTCATTCTTCTCAATTTCTACTGAATCGGCTTGCATTCTAGTTTTAAAGGTAGTTTATAGACCATCATTTTTGATTTAATCTAGGTATAACTTGATATGACCATGCAAAAACATCATAAAACTCTTGGAGCAAATTTATCAGGTTTGCTTTAGTTGTAGACGTGATAATAGTTCCAATTCTGATTTCTTTTCTATCATTCCCATCCTCTAAATCTATAACCTCTAAGGGCTTTTCATAGGGCTTTATTCGTTTATCCTCTTGCTCAAGTAATTTTAACATGTCAAGTGGCAAAATGGAATCATCGAAATCTTCTTTGAGATCATCCTCGTTCGAGCAAATAGACCTTTCAGAATTCGCTTTTAAATTTGGAAAAAGATCATCCTCTTCTTTTTGGTTAAAGGATTTGTAAAGGTAAACAAAAAAAAATGGGCAAACAATAAAATGTAGGATGATTCATATATGAGTATGTAAAAAAAGGGAAAAAAAAGTCTAAGGGGAAAAAGAGATTATAGATGTACGAGAATTCTGAATGCACACAAAAAGTTTATGCATTTCATTTCTAAAAATGATGCTATGACATGTTTATGCCTTTTACAAAAAGATCCTCATATTTTTTTGGGCTAAAACTAACGAGGTGAGATCTTAGAATTACTTTGGATCAGTCCTAGACACTATAGTTCTTTTAGTAACAGTCCAATTGGTCCAGACATATCCAGCAGGGCAGGGATAAATCCCATGATCATTCCCTGGCTCTTCATCATCTGAATTAATTGCATTCACTTGAAAATTCATAGGATTCAAAATGATCATTGGCATATCATCACTTGTTTTTTTCCTTGAGCAGCAGAATTGATGGTTTCACCATAGCAAAAAGTTTTTTTCAAAGAGGGATAGGGGATTAAATCCTGACTCAAATTCTTCCCCATGTCTTGCTTCCCTATTTTTTTAAAGTTGCTTCCAAGGTTGTAACCTAGTCCGTATCGATCTCTTTTACCTGTCACCTGAATAGATTAACTTATCCCCTGTAAATGCTTATCGAGCCCTTTTTCTGCTCGAGCACCTTTTCCCACCATAAGCTTCAAACGTATATGAGTGTTTTTCGAAAGTCAGGGCATCAAAATTAGAGATCCCTCAACAACAAAAATAGCATTAACAACCTTAAATACCCTAAATGAGCATTCCTGTGCATCAGCATTTACTTCAACGTAGAGAGGCTCAGTTAAAGTCATAGCTATTATGTCTTTTTCACCTGATATGCTAATCAATTTGTCGTCAATTATAAACTTGACCTTTTGGTGAAGGGAAGATGGCACAGCATCGGTAGAGTGTATCCAAGGTCATTCTAAAAGACAATTATATCTAGGGGCAATATCTAGTACATGAAATTTGATATCAAAAGGGCATAGCCAATCATTAAAAGTAGAAAAATAATTCTTTTAATCTCTCTCCCAGTCCTATCAAAAGCTTTGACCATTATTTAACTATGCTTGAGTTGACTACGGTATATTGGCAACCTGGACAATGTGACCCATGGCATGACATTGAGAGTTGAACCATTGTCGATAAGTACTTTAGGCAGTATAGACCCACGACACTCAGTAGTTATATGCAACGCTCTCGTGGAATTCATCCCACTTGGGGGAATTTTATCTTTATTGAAGCAAATAAAATTATCAGCAACGATGTTATGTACCAGGCAGTCAAGCTTGTTAACTGAAATATCTTGCGAGACATAAGCTTGATTAAGCACTTTTAACAATCTATTTTGATAGGTTTCCGAGCTAAGCAGTAATGCCAGCATAGAAATTTTTGGTGGCTGCTACTTTAATTAGTCCATATTGCTGTACTCACTACGCTTTATGAATTTCAAAAATTCAGCAGCATCTTTCTCTTTCACTGATTCTTGAATTTCCAAAGGACTGTCTCCAATAGTTACTACTTTTCCAGAAATTTGCCCTTTTGTTTTTGGCTTGATGGTAGCTTCACTACTTTTTCGGCTATAGACTTGTCCACTTCGAGTCATATGGCTTACTCCAGTGATATCAATAGTTGCTAATTAACTTGCCAAAGCATCTAGAGTTGTCACTCCGGCATCATATTTCCAAGGTACTTGCTTGTTTTCTTCATACAGAAAAAGTGTCAGAGCTTGAATGATAAGTTTTAAAACATTCTCATTCTTAAGAGGTATGGGTTTTGGCCGATTACAGTAAATAAACAACGAGCGACCTACCCCATAAGGTAACTTAGATGACCCTTTATCAGCCATGTTTACCAATTTTTTCACATATCGAGGGATTTTTGAATAAAATTTAATTTCTCCATTATCCATCATTTTATGAACTAAGGCTAAAAAATCTGAATAATTCTATAAACTATTCCTATTTGACAGTGTGAAACTTGCAAAAGCTTAGGCTTAAGTTTAATCGATCTTTCACATATTTATGATTCTGACTAAAGATTCTTTTTTCAATCAGAATAGCCTAGACTTCTTTCATCGAGGTTTTAACCTTTCGCACATCCCTTTTCACCTCATTCTCCTCTTCAGGGATCAAAACATTAACTCTTGATTCAGAATGATTAGGTAGAGGGTTTGCTACTACATTAGCTTCTAATGCCATATCAAATTTGATAGCTCATCTTTCTAAAAGGCTATGGACTTTATTTTTAAAAGCAATACAATTTTCAATTGGATGGCCAGCTACTACATGGTATTCACAATATGCATTCGGGTTATACCAACTAGGTAAGTCACCCTCATGCGATTTTGTGAAGAGATGAGCTACTAATTGAGCCTTCAGAAGTTTATCGAATATTTCTTTGCAAGAATAGGGAAGAGACTCATAATGAGGTCTTGGTTGGTTATTTCTTTGGGTAGATTGATTCAGATTGGTTTATCCTTGGTTTTGAAGGTGATTTTGTTAATTTTCTATGGCAAAGTGGATGCAAAAGATCGAGGTGTATTCAGAGATAGGGTATTTCGGGGTTGCTGACTTTGATTTTAGTAAGGGCGAGATTCTTGGCAAAAGGATTAACTTACATAGTTCGTGGATGAAGTTTTTTTTTTCTTCTTAAGGGGTCCAGTTTGCAATAGAGGTTTCTCCTACTGCAATTTTTGCTACCTTTATGGCAGCTTTGATCATCTCTCCAGAAATAACAAGATCAGAGAAATTCTTGGTTGTATTTCCTACTAACTTATCATAGTAGAGAGGATGTAAAGTGCCTACAAACAGCATGGTGGTTTCCTTCTCGGTTAAAGAGGGTTGGACTTAAGATGCCATATCCCTCCACCTTTGAGCATACTCTTTAAAAGATTCAGTAGGCTTCTTATCCATATTTTGAAGGGTTAATCTATCGGGCACCTATTTAGCCATACGCTTGTATTATTGCAGGAATGCATTAGCTAAATCCGACCAGCATTAAATTTAACTACGAGTCAAACTCTTATACCAATTCAGCATCGATCCAGTTAAACTTTCCTGAAAGCAGTGGATAAGGAGTTTATCATCGTGTGAATAACCTGCCATCTTTCCAATAAACATCTTAAAGTGAGCTTGTAGAGAAGTGGTGCCCTTATATTTTTAAAATTCAGGCATTTTAAATTTTGGTAGCAAGATTAAATTAGAAACTAGGCTAAGATCTTCCACATCTATGCTAGTGCAAAATTCATCTTTTTCTATGGCTTCCAATGTTCTTTCTAAAAGCTACAATTTTTCTTTCTCGATCACTACTTCAATTTTGGCTTTTTACCGTTGTCATTCTACTTCTTTAATAGTATCAGGATTTGTCATCTTCTGTCATGCAGCTCTAACATCAACCCCCTGTGAGAGAATGTCAGGATTAATAACAATGACTAGAGGTGGTGTAACTCCAAAAGTATTTTGTTGTGTAGTTGGCATGTTTAGAATTTGAGTTTTTTGTGTAGGTGTTTACTGTGTTTCAGGTTGGACCCCCCTAGATGAGTCGACAGGAGTTGGACTGATTTCGAACGGGCATGCTGACTCTCTTGCCTATAATAATTCCATCAATTTGGTGATTTGAGCTCACATTTCTTCTTGCCTTTTAATCATATTCTCTTGGGATTGATGTTGGCTTTTTTCAAGCCTTTCCAATCTTACTAACTGATCCTCTATCATTTCTTTGCTCTGAATCTTATGTAATAGCGACGAGTAAGTTGTTGCTCAGCAGGTCTCTCCTTATTAGCAATGTTTAAAACTTTAAAAAGAGAATTCTAGATTTTATTAAATTGTGAATTTATTAATGAATGAATGAATGAATTTATGTATGTATGATACAAATGCATGATATAAATGTCTAAATGTAGTCGTAGGCATGCTTAATTTAACAAAAGATTTCAGAATCATAAATTTCCATTAACTTTGAAAAAGGTTACACATTGTCTATCATGTTAAGGTTACATCCAAGGAAAATTTTGATCTGGTCATGTTGTTGTTCTGCTTGTTCTAAAAGCATAAGTACAGCAGGACCAAATTCACCAACTAGATTAATTTGGCTTTTCAGAACACTGATTTTCTCGATCATATGTCTTGCTTGGATGATTACCGAGTGAATCTACTATGTCAGGTGATCAATGTAGAATTGCCAACCCAATGAGTTGGCTATCCATTTGTTAGACTCATACTCGACCTAATACAACTTATTATCCCAGGATACATACATTTCTTGATAAGCTAGTACCTAAGCATCAATATCGCGTTGTTGTTTACATAAAACTTGTCCTATTTCCTCGATAGTGATAGCAAGAGTTTCCTTTTCCTAGATTAATTTGGCCATTCTTTCTTGCTCTGCACCTAAATTAATCCTGAGCTATTCATTCTTTTCTGTAGATCTCCTTAAACCAGCATGGATGTCAGCATGTGCTTTTCCCTCTTGTTTGAAAGTAGCTAGTTTAGCTTCTCCTTCTAAGGCCCTAGTTTTCCACATCCCTAACTCTTGGCGAAGCTTGTGCATTTCATCTGACGTTTTATTGGAAGAATTGCATAAACCTCTGGATATGCCAGCAAGTCTCATCTTTTTATTCTGCTCAATCCAATCTTATTTCATTATGTTGTATTGTTCTTCCATTTTCTTGGCATCTTTTTCCTTGGCCTCCATTTTCATCTTTAAGTACATAATTTCATCCTGAAAAACTTGGTTTTTTGTGGCCAACCTTTTTCGATATCTCTCAACTTCTTGTTTTATCAACTCCACTTCTGAAGGCATTATAGGTTAAGGGTGTATGGACACTCGAGGATTGGATCCATCTGTACTTGGGATTATTAAATTACATCCTCAAATACACCTCCAGGCATCATACCTAGGAGTAGTTTGATCTGTATAAGCACTTATCCCTAATTCATACCTTGTTCTCTAAAGTAGGGCTGTCGACTGAAGTGGACTCTTATAACCTTCCCCAGAATAACCTAAGTCAACGCTTACCAACCTAGCAGTAATAGGAACAAACTATTGCAATCCATACTGTCGTCGAACTAAAAGTGATGCATATCCTATGGTTCCCTATAAGCTGAGCAAGGGCACAAAAAGTAACTAACCACATTAGTATAGAAAAGGTTTAGGTGCAAACCAAGGAGCTCGCCATGTTATATCGGCAGAAGCCAAATTTTTCAATGTTTCCTCCTATTGATTTTTCGATCCTAAACTATGCCAACGTTTCTGGATGAACTCTTGCAGAGGAACAAAATGCTAGAAGTATGGCTTTACTTTAACAGCACCCTCACCCTAAAAAAGGCTCCGAGCCCAAATATACAGTAGTAATGCACTCCCAAAAAACCTGTCTCGACCTGATTTTCAGCGTGCGTTGAGAGCTTGGATAATTTCAGCTAGAATAGCAGGAGCCAAATGGACATTCCTTTTTAACTGCTTAAGGCGGTCCACTATAGCTACTTCGATGTGCCCAAGTATCCTTGGAAAAAGCACTAACCCATAAATAGCCAAAGCATAAGCATCAAGAGCTTCCTCCTTATCTGTATGCTCCCTGATGTACTCCTTCAAAAACTGCCATGAGATAACACTCGTATTGCCTTTATTCTCGATATGATGTAATGTTGACTGGGGTGGTAAATCAAGAATTTGTCCTAACTTCTTTTGGAGATTCACCGGGTTATGTTCCTTACAATAGATGGGTCTCGACTCTAAAGGCCCTAACCCCAGTACAAATGTAATCTCCTTAATTGTAAAGGTCAAATCATACTAACCAAATGAAAAACATCTATAGGAAGGATCCCAGAACTCGATCAAAGCATGAACCAATTGTTCATCTGTTGTTATTCTGAGGAGAAGAGCAATATGCCCATACTCGTCAATAAACCAAGCCTTTCTCCCATTGCTCCAACCATCCCATATATCAACCAAGTCTATCAAATTATTCTGTTGAACATCTAAATATGTAATCTGCGATAATCCTAGCACAAATTTTCTCGATGTGCAGTCCCTACATTCCTTCTGATTTGATTCTGACTTAGCGTGAACTTCCTTGAATATCTTCGAAATAACTGCCACGTACACTCATTCACCCATAAAGTCTAACAAAAATTAAACTGAGCTAAAATTCAAATTAAAGCAAGCGTCCCTGTATGCATATGAGATGAAAGATGCACAAAAAAAAAAGAAAAGAAAAAACTGAGTTAGTATCCTTAGGAAATACTAAATTCAAATAAAACTTCAAAATAATGGAAGTCACAAATTATTCACAATAAATAAAAATCGCAACTTATTCAAACAAGATATTAAAAGTGTTGAAAATGAAAAGGGAAAAATAACTTTGTCCCTTCATGTGTCCTTAATTTTGGCGACGCCTATAATTAGGCATGGTTTTGACTGGGAAGTTAGTATGGTTCACTATATGCGGTTTATGTCAGACTTCTAATTAGGTTCTCGAATCCGTCGAGCCATAAAAAGAGTAATGAGGTACCTTATCCTTATCCATCATGGATTCATGTCGAAATAGGTTTGATTCAAGTGGGCATGTCTTCCATGTCTGTAATAAGGCTAACACCTTAGGCAGACGTAGGAATCTACACATGGTAGGTTTTTTACTGGCCCAAACAAAGGCTAACACCTCAGAAGGCTGAGCTACTTCAACCCCTCCTAGTATATTGGGCACTTATGTCCTTTCCATATTTGATAGAGGAGAAACTGCTGCACAACATGCATAGTGTGTGTGAAGGGATAAATTTATGATATATCATTA
Source organism: Adansonia gregorii (assembly GCA_038382025.1). Taxonomy (NCBI): domain Eukaryota; kingdom Viridiplantae; phylum Streptophyta; class Magnoliopsida; order Malvales; family Malvaceae; genus Adansonia; species Adansonia gregorii. The sequence continues at coordinate 2,051 of JBBYHO010536230.1, read as the reverse complement.
AAAAATGAAACCCACTATCCTAATCCCTACAAAGACAAAAGCAAACACAAGCAGATGAGCATAAAAATTAACATTAATATAATACAAAGAAAAAAATTTCTTTTTTTTGAGGATTTAAAATTAAATACCAATTAAAAGCAAATTAATTGAAATCTAGTTAACACAATTAATTTTAGGCTTGACTCTCTACATGGTCCCCAGCAGAGTCGCCAAGCTGTCATAACGTGGCCTAGACACGAATGCTGACTAGCCCGACTTAAAATGGTATTCGGTCCTATATTTGTTTTATCTTGTATTCTATTGTTTCCATAGGCCATATCATTATTGACATTTTCTTATTTTAGGGGGCTGGGTGATCGAGATAAATCGTTCACTCGATTTAACCCTAAATAGTCATTACAAAATAACTATTTATTCAGAGTCGCCCCCAATCTATTTAGGCTAGGTGAGATTGGTCACCTATCAAAGTTTATATTTTGAGGGTTACGAAACCCTACAATACTAATTTCGAGGCCTGCCACCATACCAGAGATCATATAAAGGATGCAGGAGTCAGTTACAATCATAAGTAAGAATCGACTCTCTCATGATGCTCAAAAATCGGTACCTTATTAATCATGCGTTAAATTTTAATTTTTATTTCATTTCAACATTGGATGTTTAATTATAATTCTTATAGTATTTCATTATGAAAGTTTGTTATTTCAAGAAAGTCAAGTTTTAATGTTTCTAGAAATCACAAAATTATTCGCACACTCTTGAGGAACCAAGTGGGCACGAATTCTCAATCATATCCTATCGGAGAACTATACGGAATATGAAAAGTTTTATTTTGTTTTAAAATTAAAAAATCTCGACTTCTTATTTGAAAAGGTTATCTCGCTATTAAAATAATTCGTAGAATTCCTCACATATATTGGTAAAAATCCTACATATCATTTTAATTAGGAGACATTGCCTTATTTATAAAAATAATTTTTGTTATAAAAAAGTATGGATTGTATGACCTAAAAATAACGTAATATAATGGATATGTTCTTAATGAGTATTTTCGATGTGAAAGTATCTTAGCATTCACATGAGATATGATTCAAATACAAAGTTACGAAAATATCATTAAGGTATACCTTCGACATGAAAGTATTTCGATAACTCTAATGGGCCTTAAAATGATTTTGGAAGGCTAAACCAATCCTAAAAAATTCACCTTCGGCGTAAAATCATCTCGGTGAGCAAAATGACTAAAATGCCCCTGTGGCATACCTTTGACATGAAAGTACCCCGGTAGCCCTAAAGGATTTTAAAATGATTTTGGTAGGTTAAACCAATCCTAAAAATTCACCTTCAACATAAAAGTATCTCGGTAAGCAAAATGACCAAAACGCCCCTAAGGCATACCTTCGACATGAAAGTACCTCGGCAACCCTAATGGACCTTAAAATGATCTTAGTAGGTTAAACCAATCCTAAAAATTCACCTTCAACGTAAAAGCATACCGATAAGTAAAATAACTAAAATGCCCTTAGGGCGTACCTTCAACACGAAAATACCCCGGTAACCCTAATGGACCTTAAAATGATCTTAAAATGCTAAAGGAATCTTAAACATGCACCTTTGGCATAAAAGCATCCTTGTAAGGAAAATTATGAAAATACCCCTGGGATATACCTTCGACATGAAAGTATCCCGGTACCCCTAATGAAAAGTAAAATGACCTTAAGAGGCTAAAAAGTCCTAAAATGCTCAACTTTAGCGTAAAAGAGTCTCGATGAGCAAAATTACCAAAATACCCTTAGGTTTGTTTGAAAATTACATTTCGTATTCTTCGAAAAACCGAACAAATATGAAAAGTTTTGAATATTTCTATACCCCTATGGAATGCCATAGAAATAATAAAAATTTTATAAACTAGTAAAATAACTATTTTACCCCTTTAATATAAAAATTCATTATTTAGTCCCTACACTTTTTTATATCTTCATTTTAGTCCCTACATAATAAAATAACCTAAAAATTATAAAAATCATATGAAATTATGCATGAAAATGCAG
>JBBYHO010536200.1:46252-61816 GCA_038382025.1 Adansonia gregorii | reverse complement strand
TGAAGCAAAGCCTTGTTCCACACCTATGAGTACCTCAACAAAGCTTGAAAAGGATGAAAGAGGTAAAATCATTGACTTTAAACTTTATAGATCTATGATAGGTTCATTGCTATATCTTCCCGCAAGTAAACCAGACATAATGTTTAATGTATGCCTATGTGCTAGATACCAATCATCACCATGAGAGTCTCATCTAATTGCTGTAAAAAGAATCTTTAGATATCTTAGAGATACTTTAAATCTAGGCCTATGGTATCTTAAAGAATCATCCTTTGTCTTACATGCTTATTCTGATGCGGATTTTGGTGGATGTAAAATTGATAAGAAAAGAACTTCCAAAACATGTCAATTTCTTGGAAATATGCTCATATCATGGTTTTCCAAGAAACAAAATAGTGTTGCTTTATCCATAACCGAAGCAGAATACAAATCCACAGGTAGTTGTTGTGCCCAAAATTTATGGATAAAATAATAAATGAAGGATTTTGGCATTACCATGGATCATATTCTAATTAAATGTGACAATACTAATGCCATTTGTCTTACCAAAAATCTAATCCAACACTCTAGAACCAAGTAAATAGAAATTAGACATTATTTCATTAGAGATCATATGCAAAAAGGTGATATAGTGTTTGAGTTTGTTGACACCTTGCATCAATTAGCAGATATTTTCACTAAACCACTTGACAAGGATAGATTTTACATAATTAGAAGAAAAATTAGATTAATGAATACACCCTAAATTCATAATTTGATCTAATTCTAATACTGTGCCTCACTATTATTTGCATAATGCTTAGTTTTATAAAACTAGTTTTACATACTTGCTTGTTTGATAATGCTCAATTGTCATGACTTTATTAGATAATTTTGTTAAATCTTGATTAAGCTTTGAATGATTTTGAGTTTGGTCCAAGTTATATTTTTTAAATGTTTTAAACGGATAATTGGATAAAAAATACATCTAATTTGATGTCATCTTATTGAAAATAACCCCATATTAGGCCATCTGTGTCGATTCCTGTACATTCTTCTTCCATGAATCGAGACTTGTTTCCATTGTATCGATACAAACTCAGATTTGTTCTTTGTATTGATACATGCCCTTCTATATCGATGCATTGTATTGATACTTCTAAGTGTGTATTGATACAACAGCAATTTGATCTAAGTCTTCAGACCCAATTCCTTGTATCGATATAGAACCCAAAAATGTTTTTTCTATTGATATTACTTCTTCTGTATTGACACTTACTGTTCATTTAGAACCCCCCGCGCAAAATTCTCTCATTCGAAAACACTGTTCATAATACCATCCCTTTCTTACTCCATCTTCTAATTTTTAAAACTTATCATCCTTATTTTTTTAAAATTGATTGATCCATTAACCAAATTCTCTTATCCCACTTACCTAAAACCATTTCGAAATCACTCATTACAATCAAAACCATCAAGATTTTGATATTTCCCATCACCCTAACCCTTACTGCTTCCTTCTCTAATCCATCCCTTTTGTCCAAATTTTTTCTAAAAAATCAACTCTTTTTTATTCCTAAATTGTTCCCCACCATTGTTTGTGCGATTGATTACGGATCTACTCCTTACATCACACCAATTGCAAATAAATTTTAGCACCCATCATTTGTTTGACAAAACTCCTCAAATAGCCTTTTACCCACTCAACCTGTTCCCTCACCACCTATTCGACAAAAGTCCTCAAACACACCCATGGCTCCCAAAACCAAACAAACAGCACGCCATCAAGGTCCTATCACCCATGCCTCCACCTCTTCCACTCATCAATTACCTTCGGCCTAAAATTAGTCTTTCTTTGACTTGTACTTTCGGAATACATGGGCTTGAGAACGTTTCACCACCATTTATGCCCAGATGCCCATCCAACAATTTCGTGTCATATACTTTCCTTTTCTCTGATCCATTAACTATCCTTTACTTTGAAACTTTCATATGGACCAAAACCCTTTCCTTAAATATTTCAATATGTGAAAATCTTGTCCGTGCCTTCTTTAGCAATGCCTTTCTCGTTATTAATGACCACAATAATGTCATTGCTATTCGATCCTATCTTTTGGGACAAGATCTCCTAGTCAACACAGTTTCTCTCACTTCTGCCTTTAGTTTTTTGAATGAAGGCATCATCCATGAAGGCTCAGCTCCTACCGCATTACGCACCCCTCACAACAAAGCCATGCCCCTTCTTTCGGTCGATCGCTCACTCTATCTTATCATTTCACATGTGTTTTGTCCATACGGAACCAAACATACTTTGATAAGCGATGCGGATTATTGGTGGCTGCATATGATTCAATCTGGCACTCATCCAAATTTAGCCTATTTCATATTTACAGATCTTGTTCTATACATACGTGGTTTTCATAGTCTTCTCCATGGCATGGCTTTGAGTTACTACTTCGACACTCAAGGTCTCGATCTTTCATGCGACCCTGGTATTATGGTAACCACATATCGTTACATTGGTTGCAAATCTATAAGACTTGCCGACTATAAAATTTAAGGTGGCGACTTTATTCCAAAGGCTCGTCGACAGCCACCACTTTAGCAATCGGATGCTCCCACTCCTGATGATCATGATGAAATAGAGCATGATGAGCCTCTTCCACCTTCAGCTCCGGTGCCCATGGATATTCCCACGATGTTCACATCTATTATGGGCTGTTTTAATGCATGGGAGGGATGATTCGACACCATCGATGCTCACTCTTTACTTTTGAGCAAAGTCACCAAGCTCTAATGGAGTAATTCCATGCTTTTTCTACTACCTTTCCTCGTGCACGTCCACCTATTCCTCCACCCGTCGAGGATCCTTCGACCAATGATGTCTAGTCAACTTAGACACATTTCTTAAAATTGTCAAAATTTATGTCTTTAGGGTATCATTTTAAGATCGTTAGGATTTCTCTTTACTTATTGGCCTTTATGATTTTAGGTTTCTATGCTACTATATGTTTTACATTGTCTTGAACATCTTTTACTTGCTTTATTTATCCTACTTATGCTTGCTTATGCCTATTTATCCTTGAATTCTGTTTTGATACAACAAAAAGGGGGAGAAAGACCTTAAATTTGCAATATGTTACTTTCCATGAATTGATTATGCATATATTAGAACCCGAATTACATGCTAAACATAAACTTAATTTCTTAAGCTTAATTTCTAATCTTGGGCAATTTATTAAGGGGGAGTTATTTTTTTCATTAAACTCAAACACAAGCAAATTTATCTTAAGTTTTGTTATATCAAAAAGGGGGAGATTGTTAACCTTGATTTTAGTTTTGATATAACAAACAACTTAAGTTAAATTAATACTGAACTTGGTATTTGTGTTTAAATTGAAAAGCATATTTAAAAGTCCTAAGTTTGTAATTTGTCAAAAATGACATATTTATACTTAGAACAATTCTTAAGTTGTGTTTAAGTCAACAAAAATCATTTCATAAACAGTTTTGAAGGTTAGTATCAATACAAGGAATACGTGTATCGACACTATGCATAAAACCCCTCAAATGTATCGATACAAGTATGTATGTATCGATAAAGGCTGCTTAGTATCGACACTCACTCTATGAGTATCGATACAAGGCTTGGCAGTAGCCAAGGTTTGTATAAAACCCTCAAATGTATCGATACAAGTGTGTATGTATCGATACAGGCTAGTTAGTATCGATACTCACTCCATGAGTATTGATACAAGGTTTAGCAATAGCCTAGGTTTAGCTGAAACCCTTATTGTATCGATACAACTTGCTTAGTATCGATACTCAGACCTCAGTATCGATACAACAAGTTGTAACGATCACTTTTTTAAATTTTTGTATTAATGCTATTGGTACCATATTGATACTATAGCACAGGATGGAACATAAATAAGCATTTATGAAGCTACAATGACCCTCCAACCACCACATTAAATGCCCAATGTCTATGAATCAATTTGCAGCCATAAATAAAGGTTCCAAATAGCTGAAGAGGTAAAGATACAGATTTTATTGAATCATTGAACAACAAAAGCTCAAATTCATCAAATTCATTATTTTCCACTTGTGTCAATTCATACTCTTCAAGTCTATTTGCATCTCATTCATCTTGTACTTAAATTCCAGCAAACACTTTCCTACTAGAGGTTTAATTTGTTTGCAAAACACTTCTTTCATTTTGCAAAAGAGGTTATGTGAAAGTGAATGAAAGTATTTGAAAGTTTAGGGTATAATTCTCAAAATAATTGAAAGGTTCTATCTAAGCCTTAAAATATAATTGTGTAAGGTTATACCTTAGCCTTAAAGGTAACAATTTACTTAGTGAATTATGAAAATCAACTTGGTAAGAAAAGTACTAGGAAATGAGGACGTAGGCACTGAGTTAAAGGACCTAACCTCTATACATCCATCGTTAGTTTTTCTCTTCCTTATCTTATCTTTAATTTTCAATTTACTTCAAATTTATAAAGTTTTTATAGAACCAAGTCACCCCCCTCTTGGTTTAATCTCTCATTTAAAGCTAACAATTGGCATGAAATGATCTTTAGATATTGAGTCAAGTCAGACAATTGTTTCTTTTGAAGAAATATCTTAGTGAATGCTGGAACATTGTGTTTTGGTTGTCCCCTAATTCTTGTTCTTAATTCAATACTTGAACAAGCTCTTCTTTTTACAAATTTAGAAATTCATTAAGAATAAATTTATTTATCCTTGTTCTTGATTCGGTACTTGAACAAGTTCTTCTTTCTACAAATTTATTTATTCAAAGAATAATGAAGTAAAATGAAAAGTCTTATGAAGTGTAAGGCACATACATTTTTGGAATACCAAGATACATAATTAATTCATTTACCACTTTATATGATAGTAGTAAGATATGTCTATATATGTGATTGGATGTTTAATGACATGTTAGTGCTTTAAATAATTGTTCTTAAATATAAATTTGATTGAATTTTTTTTTAGAGTGGATATGATTTTATTGAATTGCTATCGATTGAAATTTCATTTCTCTTTGACTTAATATTTGACTAAAGTATTACTTTCAAGTAAATGATGAAAGAAACGGTTGAAAACCAACCTATGAAGATTTGTGTGAGAAATCATAACAAAGATGATTTGGTGTGTGAATAAGAACCAAGTTTTATAAAAGATAATGACAAAAGTTATTCACTTCTCTTTGAATAAAAATTATGAGATACGTTACTATAGATTTACGATTAGAGATTAAACTAATAATCTAGTCATGTTTATATATATAAATATATATAGTTTAATATGATGTTATTACAAAATGTTGTGAATTATTGACTTCAGATTAATTCATAAGTTTCGTACATCCTTTAGATAGTGATGCATGCTTAGTCATTATGGCTTTGAATAAATGTTTTAATTTTTTTTGAATGTTTATAGTTGTTTGGTGCAAACATGAACGACTTTAATATTTTAAAATTTTTGTTGGCCAATTTGATATTGTTTTTCATGAGAACATTCATGATTAGCTTTATCTTTCATGAAATTTGAGAAATTTACAAGAATATTTTATGAAATTGATCATAGTTTTAATCATGATTGTGTATTAGTGCATGATTAAGCCAAAAAAAAAAAACTTGAGAAATACATGTATTATGATCTATGATTAATCTCGATGTGTCTATTAATTCTTGATGAGTTTTAATTTTAAATGGATAATAGTATGAACCACTTGAAATCTTTTGCTTCGATGATTAAATTTATTTCTATAGGTATTATTTTTGGTATTGTGACCATAAGTTGGAAGTACATCAAGTGCAAAAATTAAGATACTATTTTTAATGATAATATAGATGAGATATATGTCGACGTTTTATGTGCCTGGCCGTTACAAACTTCGGACAATCTGAAGGCCCAAAGCATGCTCGACTTAAAAAATATTTTGATGTTTGACTTGAAGGAGTCAAAGACCGTCAGACGAATCGCTCATCCGACTAGTCTTGGATAGCCACCACGAAGTGGCCATAAACTTGGAGTCGCCACTAATCATTTTAAGTTAGGCACGACATGATGCCTATTGAAAATAATACCAGAGATTCATTGTTTTGGGTTCAGGAGTTGGTTACGTGTGGGAAGGATTAGCATCCCCACGACACCTGAAAATTGGTACCATCTAACTATATCTTACTTTTTACCATTGTTTAAATATAATTTCCTCTAATGCACAAAATTCTGTCAAAGATATAAGTCTAGGTTTTAATGAAAATTTTATCATCTATGCGCCTCGGAGAGGTGAGAAACATATGGGTTTTTAATGAAAATGATCTCTGGATGGGTTTAAAAAAAATCAAATATTTCATTTCTGGCATTGGAGAGATTCTAACATGAGATATCATTTTGTGATTTTGAAAATGATTTTTAAAGTGTGAATGCTTGAGGTCCCTACAAGAGGAAACATATTAGCAAGATATAAAAGAAAACAATAAATAAATCCACACAAAAATAAACACACAAAATACATAAACAAAAGGGATGATTGAGATGTATCTCGTAGTTATTTTTAATTATTGATGAATAACCAAGACGACAACGTTAATACTTAGTCAGATTCAGTGGGAATTTAAGGAGAAAAAGGTTTCAATGACTTGAGAGGGAGAAAAGCTTGGATTTTAGAAGGAATATGAAGAGCGAGGTTAGAGTATCCCTTAAGAAAAGTGAGGTTAGAGTATCTTCAAAAATGAAAGTTTGATATTGGATTTGAGGTAAAAGTAGGGTTGGAGTATCCTCTCAGAGTAATGGGGTTGGAGTATCCCTGAAAATGAAAATTTTTAACATTCAAGAGGAATAGGTCATTTTTTGATAAGGGGATTTTTGAAAATCGAGTGCCAAAGGTTTAGCTAAAATGTTCATTTTTGGTTTAGCCTTTGTCAGAGACTAGAGGGCTTAGATCATGGGAATAAGCCGAGTAGATCATGAGGTATTCGAATGCCTTAATAAATGCATTTTAGAAATTGGGTTAGAAACAGAGGATAACATTGTGTCATTTCTCTTTCTAAATTTATTCTGAGCTTATCTGAGGGCCTCGGGGGGTAAACGAGGTACCTTTGGAAAGTTAACTGAATGAGGATTAATGCAAAAAATATTTCAAAAATCCTAGAAAATCACTTTCTAGGTGGAATTAATTTTTGAATTTCAACCTGTCTCGACATTGGCAGCATGTATAGGGTAAAGGTATGATGGACTATGAAATATCATTTCAGATTCATCCAGAATTATTAAAATGAGAATAATACCTTTTTGGAAAAAGAATTTCATGAACTCTATGGGAAAAATATTCAAGATTCAAAAATGCTATTCATTGGGCCGAAACAGCCCGAACAGTAGACTATTCACTGGATCCAGGGGTTTTAGACAGCAAAGATTCAAAAAATCGTAACTATTTCAACCGAGATGATTTGAAGGTAAATGAGATATCATTGGAAAGGTAATTCAAAATTTGTCAAGGGAAAAAAACCAATACATTATGGATAAATAATGTTTTATTTTTAAAGAATTTTTGAAAATCAGGCTGTTGTGTTGCCAGAACAAAATAGGGGAGGTGTTCGGTATTTTTGGTTTTTCATTAGGTTGAGCTTGGGCCATGGATGTTCAAACATCGGTAACAAAGACGAGGGGTTGACATGGGTGTCAAGAGTTCATTCCATAGTCCTATAGTAGTTTGGGATGATAGAACAACGTATTGACCATGCCATTATGAGGGTGGTTGGCTAAGGACCAAGGGTTCACATTTTTCAACTAAAAGGGTTCATTTCATTTTTGAAGAAAAAAAGTACTCTTATACTCATGAATCCAGGACTAAATGCTTGCTTTGCCCTGAAGGTTAGAAAACCAACTTTATAAAAATCTTAAGCCCATGTTATTCTCCATGTATGGGAGGTAGCATATGCTTAACTTGGGATATTTTTGAAATCGAGTTTTCTAGCACTCAAGCATGCATTTCAATACAAGCAAAGTACCACAAAATGATGCAGAATATGGAGGACATATATGCACAAGAAAAGATGATATTCTTCATAGAAAAGATGACAAAAAAATGCATAGAGATGATAGGTAGATGCATGAACATACTTAGGATGAGCATGTTTAAAAAGAGTTTGCTAAAAAAGCATTTTTATTTTATAGAGCCTATCAAGCTTCTAGGAAATGCATGAGCATACTTATGTCATGTTAAGATGCATATTTTAAACATGAGATTAAAACATGAATATGGAAGGAATATGGTAAGAAGTATATGGGCAGAGGCTGTTATGGTGATGAAAATGCAAAAAAGCATGCCTAGTTAACCAAACAACATAAAGGCACCAAGAATGCATCGAGTTTTCTAGCACTCAAGCATGCATCTAAACACAAGTACCACAAAATGAAACAGAATATGGAGGACATATATGCACAAGGAAAAAAGATATTCTTCATAGAAAAGATGATAAAAAAATGCATAAAGATGATAGATAGATGCATGAACATACTTAGGATGAGCATATTTAAAAAGAGTTAGCTAAAAAGGCATTTTTATTTCGTGGAGCCTATCAAGCTTCTAGGAAATGCATGAGCATACTTATGTCATGTTAAGATGCATATTTTAAACATGAGATTAAAACATGAATATGGAAGGAACATGGTAAGAAGTACATGGACATAGGCTGTTATGGTGATAAAAATGCAAATAAGTATGCCTAGTTAACCAAACAACATAAAGGCACCAAGAATGCATCGAGTTTTCTAGCACTTAAGCATGCATCTCAACACAAGCAAAGTACCACAAAATGATGCAGAATATGGAGGACATATATGCACAAGCAAAAATGATATTTTTCATAGAAAAGATGATAAAAAAATGCATAGAGATGATAGATAGATTCATGAACATACTTAGGATGAGGTGTTTAAAAAGAGTTTACTAAAAAGGCATTTTTATTTCATGGAGCCTATCAAGCTTCTAGGAAATACATGAGCATACTTATGTCATGTTAAGATGCATATTTTAAATAAAAGATTAAGACTCGAATATGGAAGGAACATGGCAAGAAGTACATGGACATAGGCTGTTATGGTGATGAAAATGCAAAGAAGCATGCCTAGTTAACCAAACAACATAAAGGCACCAAGAAAAACATCAAGATCCTAAACTACCACAACTAAGGCCACAAAAAATGCATGAGAGTCCTAAGGTGGCCGTAAAACCATAAAAGAGTTTACTAGATAAAATGTATGCTCAAAACAAAAAAAATATAAAGATCAAGGTAGAGGGTATATACCAAAAAGTTGAACTTTCCTTTTTCTCAGAATAGTGGCTATAGGTTTAATTTCTTCCTTCTCTTTGCTTTTTGGTGATATGGTTAATGGTGAGGCTTTTTAAAGATCAAAATATGTGAAAAGTTAGGTTCTTAAAGGTTTTCCAATGGTGGTTTAGTATAGCTACGGGAATAAAGTATGGAGGTCAATGAAACAGTGTTTTTGGAAGTGTTTTTTTTTAGGTTGAGAATGGCTAGAGAATTTTTAGGTATGGCTCTAGGATTTGTTTTTAGGGAGGCTTTTTTTTTACTAGCCAAAAGTCCTCTAGCTGAGCTAGCCATGTCTCTATTTATCTTTATGCTCAGCTAATAACTTTAGGAGACAAACCAAGGGCATCATTAGATTTTTTTCTCTACATAAGGAGACATCCAGGTAACATGCTCAGTCTACCCCTTGTTGCTATTAGTTCTACCATGCTGAGAAAGAAATCAGAAAGGCTACAATAGCCTCTCAACTGCTGATATGCCTGTCACCCTCTTACCACCATATCTCTTGTGAAAGTGACCTTTGGCATTGGTTGCTTGGGCCCTAAACTTGTTTAAATTCGGTTATTCGCCCAAAGGTAAGGTTTGTAATGCTTCATGAGAGTTTGTTGGTGCTAAAAACATTTTTGAATCAAAATTTTGAAGGTTGAAAAATAGCTCGAACTAGGCAAAAATGCCTTGGTGTATCGACATAAAACATGTTGTATTGATACACAAGGTACATTTTACTCCTAAGTATCGATACACTGAGTTGTGTATCGATACTATGAGCAAAAAATGTTTCCAGTCTCAAGACTTAAAGGCTAGTATTGATACTCCATGGATTTGTATTAATACTCATGCCTGTGTATCAATACATTTTGCCAAAAATCACAACTTTAGCTATTACCAAGGTCTGTATCGATACAAATATGCCAGGTATCGATACTACACCTTGCGTATCGATGCCAAACCCTCTTATATCGATACTACATATGGAAATTCAAAATTTTGGTAATGTGAAAGCTTCGTGATAGTGTTTAAGCACCCATATGACCTGTACATACCTTAGGTTCCTCGAGTTGTCTTATCTTGGTTACAAAGAGAGGAAAATTGGCTCGCGTACTCACCTGAACGACTCCAATGCACCCTTAAAATAACCTTTGATGTCTCATTTTTGCATTTTTCTTTAAAGCAAACCATAGGAATTTTAGACCTTCCCAAAAAACTTTTTCGCCAGGCAACACATTGCCCAGCGATTGTCCCCTAGCTTTATTTCTATTTTTTTTATTTTTTTATTTTTTACCTAACTCTTAGGTTACCAAAAATTAGTTCAGGCAAAATAAGGTGTCTGTAATATATATTTGTCAAGTGAAAAGTTAGGTAGTGAAGACAATAAAACAAAGTCATATATATAGGCTAGACCAATGTTTTCATGTTATAAGGCATGTCAATTTAAAAAGATAGATTTCAAATTTACCATGATAGAAGGTGTTAAGCTTAATAAGATTACATCTAAATTGAATTTGGATATATGAAGTTCTAAATCCACAAGTGTTTGATTATTATTATTCTAAAGTGATACAAACATTAGATTATGGTGATTAAGTTATGATTTACAACATCAAAAGATATAAGATTGTACAGTAAACTCATCGCAATGAAAAACAACCGTGTTTTCTAATAAGATAGGTAAAACACTGGCTACAAATCAAATGTTAGTAGTCTACTTACAAAACCCTTATAATTTTTTGATAAAATAGCCAACACTTCGAGAGATTTAGGACTAGTACCAATTACTAGCATTAGAAGGAAAAGGCTTATTTCTGACAAAAAAATTATTTTTGATGAAAATTCTATCAAAAAAATCCATCGCTATAAATAAAGTTGCTGATAATATTTTTGTAGCTAATATATTTTCCATCTGAAATAATAATTTTTGATGAAATAATTGTGATGGATAGCTCTATCGAAAATAATATTCTTTGACGGATTTTTTTATGGTGAATTGTGGTTAAAAATATTCTTCAAAAAAGTTTTCAGCGATGGAAATTTTTCATTGCAAAAAAGATTGTTAGCAATAAACAAATCCATCAAAAATAATTTTTAGTGACAAAAAATTCTGTCGCTAAAAATATTTTTTTCTTTTTTTATTAAATTTATTATATTATTTTTATTTGATTTTAAATATTTTAAATTAAATAATTAATTTGGAATAAATATAAATTGCATTTATCATACTAAAATAAACCGTAAATATATAAAAAACTATAACTAAATAAATATAAAATATATTAAAAAATATAAAATTATATTTACAAAGTTGTGTAATAAAATATAAAAAATTACATCACTGTGGATGTGAAAGAAGATGAGGAAATGGCGAAAGATTGCTACTACTAGAAATGAACATCTATCCATTAAGAAGCCTTTGAAGCACCAACTGGTTCTCTTGGATCTGTGTGATCATGAAATTTGTACACTCCAGTTGCTCTTGCGTCAACCGTATCTGTTGTTGCATCACCTACACCTGTTGTTGCAGTGAGAGAATCTACTATTCTTGATTCTCTTGTTGCAGAGATATTGTGAATAGAATCTACTAAATCTGACCAACAAAGTTAATCAAATTGTACATTCTTATGTAGACCATGATCCATATCAGGTGGTTGTGTCGGCAATAGTGTTTGTTAAATAGTGGCAAGAGTGGCAAGAGTTGGTAGGATGTAGCTCACAGTATCAAACATTGGCGATCCCCCTGATAGATGGAAAAAGTTGGCGCGCCTTTGGCTTGGTTCCAAACCCGTATACGTGTGTATGAGTGGTCTCCGTGCCTCTAATAGCTTGAGACCAACTCTGAGGGTCGAACTCAAGATAAGTAGATGGATTATCCCTAAATTGTTGCTGTATATTTATAGCATATTTTTCTTACAAAAGCAATAAAAAGTATGAATTAATAGTTAATGCAAAATAATAGCAATATTTATTATTTAATTAAATATTTATAATTAAAAAACAATTCAACATTTAATTTACCATCCTCTATTGATTCTCTAAGAAAGGAATCAATCCACCAGTGTGTTTAGTGATGGAATTTTTTTTCATCTTTTAGTTCACCAATGCCTTAGTGGATTTTGCCTTTTCAAAGTCTGAACTCCAGAGGTCAACAAGTTGATCCCATATAAGGACTATGATCCAATCGCATTGGTAACACTAGCAGTCTTCAATGCGAGTGGTCTAAAAGATTTGCATTGCCTTATTGCACTCAGTGTTATCACATCCTTAAATAGTTTCCTTCTAGTGGCCTTGAATAATCATCATATGACATTTGTTTGTTTTCCCGACCACTGGCATTTATCTTACATCGAAAAAAAATTGTAATTAGTACATAAGAAAAATCTATTAAATTTTGAAACTTATTAAAATCTTAAATATAAAATGATTTTAATTGAAAGTTTATCTCAAAACTTTTGAACATTTGATCCTTCATCGTAGTTGAAATCATTTTCCAAGTCGACCATGGTGCACTATAATGTTGCCTAATTAATGCTGCAATAATGGTCTTCACGTCCAGCTCGATGAAAGTCCGACAATAAAATACGACAACTGTTAATTAGGATACAATAATTAATCAAAGTGAATTTATCAAGAAAAATTTGTTATTAATATTGTAAGTCGTAATCTCTCAGCAGGGTTAGAAATGGATAGCAATGTCTTTGCCCAGCGTCTTCCCCATTTTATCGGTACAATGGATGGAACCCTTGCTCAAGCTAAAGAGTAGCTACAAGATTAATACCCTCAGCTGTCACTGAAGGTAGTGACATATCAGCAGGGTTTGATCAACCCTTATCCATTTGAAACTCAGGCAGAAAAGTTGAAAGTACTAATTTATATTATACCTTGGTGGTAGAGGTGTCACGAAGGACAGAGGTGAAACTTGCTCAGTTGTGATAGATGTCCCTACATGCTTAGATCCACGATGTGCAGTGGTTGCTCTAAATGCTTAGAATAGAGCATCCCAATGGACTTAACAACCTGCTTGAGCTTTACCTCTACCAGTACATCGAATCGTATATAAACAGTAAACCAAAAAGAATTAGTAGTTTTATAAGCAAATAATAATATATTTAAAAGATAAATATGTACTTATGTTAATTAAAATTTAATTAAATTATACCATAAACACTAGAGAAACAATATTTATAATATAAACAAATTAATCATCAAATTTCATTAAATAATTTTTTATTAAAAATTAAAGAAATTAATTAAAAATTAAATAAATAATTAATTAAACACAAATTATTTAAATTACAAAAGTTAACTTAAGTTTTCTATAGCACAATAAGTTAATTGACCATGAGCTAACCAACAACAAAAAGAGAGAAGATGTCATAGCTAAAAAAATCAAACATAATTATTTTTATACTTATAAAAATATGTTAAATTTTTTCAAATAATCTACAAAAAAAATTAGACAAATTCATAAAAATTAATCCAAAAAAAAACATCTAACCCTATAAACCCTAACCCTAATAAAAAAACATAAATGTATCCAACAAATATTAAAAAGAATCATTTAAAAATAATAATAAAAGAAAAATATTAAATTATATAAGAAAAACTAATTACGAAAACTTGCAAAACATAAACCAATTAATCAAAATACAATACATAATCAAAATACTAACAAATTAGCTCTAAAATGTAAAAAAAAAAAACCTTAAAATTGCAAAAACTAGAAATAATTTGAGAGAAAAGCTTTTTGGAATGGAATGCAAATGAGAGAGCAGTGTAATTGATTTTTATAGCAAGACTTTTTCTAACAAAATTTTGACTTATTTTGATGGAAAATTACGTTGGAAAAAGTATTTTCGCAAACGCTTTAGTTCTCAATGACAATTCTGACAAAAACTGTAGCAATTTTCCCTCCAAGATATCTTGACGTCAGAAAAAAAAAAAGATTGTTTCCAATGGAAAATTCTATTGGAAATACATTTAATGACCAAAATAATTAATTTTTTAATTTAATTAAGTAAATTAATTTCTTCGATAGATTTTTTTTGTCTAAGAAAGTTAAAATTCATCAAAAATTTTGGCACGTGTGAATAGTTATGTACCAAAATTATTTTCAATGAATTTTAACTTTTTTTCGATAAAATTTTCATCGCAAATATTTCTTCCATAAAAAATTAATCATTATTTCTGATGGATAATTTCCATAAAAAATAGCCTCTGTCTAGTAGTGTAGAGATTATCTTGATTGATAACAACTCTCTTTTTGATGTTGCTTAAAAAATTGACCTTTTTATTTTAAAAGATAATCTATTCATTCGATAATTATTATGTCTAATAGTTAATGGATATCAATATTGAATTGTCTAAAGAATTTAATTTATAGCATACATAATATTCCTCAAGCTTCATCTTTAGATTATTAGGCATAAAAAAAAAAAAGGAACTATTCCTTATAAAGTCTCATATCTAAATTCATTGTTATTCACAGCAAAGAGGTTGGACATAAAGTCCTTAATAAACTTGTAGCTCATTGAGGAGAATGATAAATAAAAAAGAATGTTGTGAACAAAGATAATCTTGATTCATTAACAAAGTTGTCTATTTAATGTCGCCTAAGAAATTTTTTAAGTTTAAAAGATAATCTCTTTATTCGGTAATCATTATGTGTAAGTGTCGATGGATATTAATCTTGAAATTCATGTGTGAGATATACAATAATCCCGATGCATTAATTGTTAAAAAATTGGGGACGAAAGAAAGAAAATAACTATTCCTTATAAAGTTTTATATCTAGATATATTCTTATTTATAACAAATAGGTTGGACATAAAGTTCTTAATGGATATATAGCTCTTTGAGTAGAGTGATAAGTAAAAACTAAGGTTGTAAACACTATTAACAAAGTTTACTTATGCAAGTATAGAAGTCAGAAGCCGCTCCTACTACTTGCTAATGCAAGATAAAACAAAGGCCCATGTATTTGTATTGTGTTGCCCATGGAAAACACACGAACCATTATAGATTGAATATGTTTTTCTTGTTTCTCATATTCAATCTAAGGTTCAAAAATTGATCACATTTTAGACATACACTTATGAACCAATTTGCATAATTTTCCTTAGGATGCATACATTTGCAATATTGGGTAATAAATGGGGATCATAATATATATATATATTTATATTTATTTATTTCCTTACAATAGAATGTTTCTAAGTGTTTTTTGTTTTTTAACAAAGGT